>VWZL01001810.1:394589-559907 GCA_013396915.1 Stercorarius parasiticus
TAATTGGGGGAGGGTGGGGAGTGGGGGAGTAATTAAACGTTTGTTTGTCTCCAAAAATTAAAAAGTTCAGACAGTGTAGGAAAAGCAGTTAGAATTTAGTTCTGCGTGTGGAATTATCCAGCTGTTCTATTTGTTCATTTATATTTTTTTAATGACAGAACTTGTGACAGGAATCTTCCAGTACAGCTTTTAAATGCAAGAGAGATTTCAGTGAAAGAGAGAAGTAGCCTTACTTCAAATCTCCTTTTCACTTTTCTACTAGAATCTAAATTACGATTAATGTCTTGAAAGGAGTTTAGTCTCTCAAATAATCAGAAAAAAAAAGTGCAGAAGAAATAACTGGAAGCTGAAATTGATTTCTCAAGCAGACTGGACTTACTCTTTGGGGGCAGAACCAGCCCCGGATTCCCTTCCCCATGGGGCTAGCGAGTCTCACCCGCCCTTCGAAGGACGAATCCGCTCCCCATCCAGGAAAGAGCACTGATTTTGCAAACTGTTAGCTGACTTCTCCACCTAGTGGCAATACCGTGGAAGGCGTGGGGCTCGTGTTTGCAATTCAATCTCAGGAGAAAATTGTTACGAAGCACAAATGCTCTGACATAATGCTATGCTGGAATTAGGGCTATGTAATTCCATAGAGTCTGCATTTCAGTGTAGGACCCCCTCCAAAAACATACCATCATTTCGGTAAAAGCAGAGTACATATGCTGTCTGCTCCTTCTGTATCCCCCATGTCTTTGACAGGTACTAATAGTTCACATTTAATCCCTGCAACGACCAACAAGGCTAATTTATATTCAGATGTCTTTCCAAATTTAACTCCAGGTGACAGAGCACTCCCCCTGCCAGATACAAATAACTCTGAATGAGCCTTATCTCTTTTACCCCCCTACTATACATCTGCTTTAGCACAAATAGGTGGATGCCAGCCACATGGACACAAGTCAGAAAAAAAAACATGAAAATAATACTATCTAGCTTCTTTAAAAAAATAATAGCGTGGGAGGCAAATGTTTTACTAACAAGGACTCCATCATCAAACTTTTCTTGATGCTGTTTTTTCTAATGACTCACGGTGTCTTTTCTCCTGGTTTGCAGCAGAACTTGGATTTAATTAATTTTATCTGAAGTATTGGCCATTCAAGGCTTCTGAATTCAATCCTGTATGTATTTCAATTTCCTCATAACAAAAAAATAAATAGAGCCATAATGCCTAGCAATGTTTTGCAGCGTGCGTCACCAAAGAAGGCACTGTGTATTTACAAACCAGTATTCAAAGACACAACCACGACATCATTAAGAAAATTCTCTAAGCCTTGTATGACACATTAATCAACTTAAAATTGAATTTGGTGCACCACAACAATATTTAGGCTTATCTCTAAGTCCAGCAGCCTCTACCCACAATGAACAGTTGTAACGGTGATCTATATTCTTTGATTTACCCTGCAAAGTCTAGTTAGCTGAGATACAGCTTCATGACCTGAAACAGGTTTGTATTTCCATCTGCTCTGCTGCTTAAGAACCAAGAATTACTGCCCAAATTATCATTGATCAGGACAGAATTAGATGGACACGATATTAAAGAAGATATCATAGCCTCACACTTGCGATTCTAAACAAAGAAATTCAGGACAATTTCCTGAAGGTCTGGTTGTATTCAAACCTAAAGTATAAATTCCTACATTCAAGTTTTTGTTTCTATGCAGAAGAGAGCTCCCCCAGGTAAAAAAGCTGACTTTCCCCTAAATTCCCAAGGGTTTCTGTCCATCTCAGAATTTCATTTTCTAATTTTGTTTTCCTGATTGAGAGTTGCCGCTTCAGTCTTCAAGGGGTCTGAATATCTGACCAATCATCTTTGCAAATGCCCGGTATTTTCTATGTAGCTGAATTTGGGTAGTGTGTACCACTAGAGGCAATTGCTGTGCCATCTTCATTACCAAAATGGGGTTTGTAGGGGTACAGAACGCCAATTTCATAAGTGTTTCAACTGTTCTCTCCTACTTTTGCAACAGGGAACAGAAACAAGGGCTCAACACATGTGCTAGAAGCTAGCCAGTTGCAGCACACCTCAATTAACGGGGGAGAAAACAAGCCTTGGAAGGGAGGAGAACCACCTCTCCATAATATTTTATAACTTAAAATTTCAGACCTACACCTTTCCTTTGTTTGAATGGATCCACAAATTTATTCTCACGGCGATTTTTCTATTAATACCTCTCACCTTATTATGACTACCAAAGGAAAGGCACAGCCCTCATTCTCAGAGTTACATAGTACGCAGGGTTAACTGAAAAGCCTCCAGCTAAAACTCCGAGGAGAGAAGGATATCTGTCCTGAAAACAGAACATAAGATAAAAAACCTGCAATGAAAGTGGACATTTCAGGTCTTTTTTTGTCCCTTTTTTGTTTGCTGACTGCACTTTTAAAAAGCTTTTGTGAGACATGTTAATACTTCCATGTTCATACATCTTTGAGCAGTAATGCTGATAACCTCCTGGTGTCAGTATGGCTCTACTGCAATTCGGCTTCCTTGGCAAAGCCCTGAATACAGATTAAAAAAAAAAAATGTTTGAATATGACAGCTAAATGCACTGGTTAGACACTGGGAGTTCAGTATTGCTAGATGAGGTTCTTAGCAGTATTAAACACATTATTTCCTTACATGCAGATCCTTTGCAAAAGTGCTTGTTCCACCTGCGCTGTACTGTTGCCACAGTGCTGCTTATGAAGGTGATACCTTGATAGTGTTGTCTGTACAATACAGCCACTAGCGGACATGTAAATTATTCTAGCAAAAATACACTATTTGCCCCTATTTATTTCACTTAATGTGCAAGAATGACAATAGCAGTAAAACAGGTGTTTGCACCCACCCTAAGCCAGCTCCTAGTGTTCATTCACCTTCACCCCAACCCCTGTTAGTCGAAAGCAGCAGCAGCTGAATCAAGCTGTGCTGAGGTATTGCTCCTCTTTCACTCAAACAGCAGCAACATCCATCAAATTACGAGTCTTGCTCATCAGTCATTTCCTAAACTGTGATTATTTATACCCATAAGTCAATCCAGCAGCATATAGCAGAAGACAGGAGGGCATGGCAGATTTTGTTTATCTAAAGGAAAGCTGACTCTAATTGCCCTATAACTACCATCTGACCAGTTTTCTACTTATCCCATTAGCAAGGAAATATGCAGGAGTTTCCTCTCTTCTGTTTTTTATCTTGTCCCCTCTCTCTAGTAAGATGATAGACAGAATTTATCCCTCATCCCTTTACAGCAAATTGGGAAGCAAATGAATGAGAGTTGGAGAGGGATGAGAAGGAAGATAACAATGTGCTATAGATAGCTATATGGGAAGTAAAGGGGGATACTGAATCCTGAACAGACATTATTCTAGTAATTGAGGGAGAGAGAAAAGGATTGGCTTCCATTCTCCTCCTCGAACCCATGAACGCACCCTAAATCCAGAGCTTGCCCTAACCCTCTCAGGCTTGTTTTTTCCCTTGCCCTTTTCCCCCAAAATACCACAGTATTAAATTTTACCAACAATACTAAAACACATTAAGTCAGTTCTAGGACAGCCAGTTGGAATGGGAACCTCTTGTATTTATTCTTCATTGGCATAAATTAATTTTAAGCTAAGAAATGCTATTACAAGTTTCTTGTCCAAAGTTCCATATAATGGATCAGGCTGTAAAGAACTTAAGCTTCTTTTAGCATACAAGCATAGCAGACAAGGCTTAGACAAACTTCTATGGTAACAGGTCTACTACTTCTGAACTTTAACAAGTCCCTCTTTCACATACAGCAGCATTCCACTATGAATGTGCCAGAATAAGTGCTTTCTGAGGTGTTTCTACACGGTTCTCCATGAAGCAATGGTTTAAAATCCCCTTTGCATAACTCCCAATCTCAGAATCTACTTATCAAAACCAATAGAAACAAAATTTAAACCTATTGCTCGTGAATAGCAAGTCCTAGGCTGATGTGTCTTGTTCCATAGGAACTGTTCCATAGCACAGGGAAAAATAAGGTGTCCTTTAGCTTTAAAACAAGCTTAGGGCCACTTTACATAAAACAAGTGGATAATGTGTTTGTTCTCAGAAATACTGCGTACAAATAACTCCTGTTCTAAACTACTGAGTTATACCTCAAAATTGTTAACCATCATACAGTTACTGTAGAACGATTTAATTTGATTCCTAAGCATGTTACGGAGAACAATTCTGGGTTTTTTTCAGTTTCATTACCTAGAAAACGAATGTCATTTTGGCAGTTAATGAGCCAGTCAGGAACTTCTGTTGGCAAAATCCACTGATGGTTTTCCCACAGGGATCATGATATACTGAGCTGAACTTCCATTACAGAGTACTGTTTCCAATAGATCAATTTTTCAAAGAGACTTTAATAATGGTTTGGCAGTATGTTTATTCAGCAGGGGGTTCCTAGACTATCAGAAGATCCCAGAGTCTGGAATTACTTTATTGCTTTCCTTTGAAGTAAAACAATAGTAGATGGCTCACTGAAGCATCAATATTGCTTTAGAAGCCACACAGAAATCTTGAATAAAGCTGTAGAATAATTGATACTTCCAAGAGGAAGCTGATGAAAGTTTCATGGAGGTACAGTCACAGTTGAGTATGCCCATTTGGATTTCAAAATAAACCAAATTTTTTTGCTCATTTCAACTAATCCTCCACTATTATGTGGATTTTTTCTCCCTACATAACTCATAGTTAATCTGCTGGGATTTCTGTCAAAACTGCAGGCTGCTTAAATTGATGTTACGAACAATATACCTTATAAAGCAAAGTTCATGCTCATGAACGTAAGGAAACTTAAGGAAAATTCTGCATAGGTTAACTGACAAGTGGCTGGTGGAAGAGAAGTGATTTAGGGACTGAAACTGATAAAAGTGTAGGTAGGATCAGTGGGATAGACATAATTGAAGTTGCAAAGAATTTAGAGCTCCCTTGTATTTAAACTGGAATTACAGGAACTCAGCTGTTCTGAAATTCTTTATAGTTGCTGTATTTTTTGTCTCATGCTCACTGTCTACATTTGCTTGTAGTTCTGGAAACTCATCCATAATTCTAGGACTGCTTATTTAGTGTATCTAAAGTTTCCCATTGTAACTTAAGATAAACATAGATTCAAACCTGCTCAAAGTGAAATTTATTTTTCATTTCCAACCATAAAAAACACCCAGTTTAATGGCCTACTCGCCACTCAGCTAGAACTTCCAAATTTCTATAATCATAGTTCATGCTTATTTTTTAAATTAACAGTATAAGAAATCTGAACATCGGTGGTACAGCCTCCCTCTCCATCAGCCTCTGAATTCTTGTCAATGAAATTACAGAGATTGTCAGATATTCCAGCACAACCAACCAGATTATTATTAGAGAGAAAGAGAGAGAGAGAGATGCTGCAATACAGTGCTGAGGCTTCAGCGCTAATTATGAGTGCAAGTCCTGGTATTGCACAAGTTAATATAGCACAGAAACTGCGCATCTTGTGAAGTTTCTGGATCTTCCTTTAATTCCCATCTCTTTCACTAAGCAGCAGGGTCACCTTTTGTATATTGTGTTGCTACCTCACATTTGTCATCCCGATCTTTCTAACTGTAAAAATGTGCTTTATGATAGCCTTTAAGTTCATCAACATAAATAGCATTCTTAGTAGATACAGTCTTTAGTACAGGCTTGCTCCAATCATCTCTTGCTCCTAGCTCTCAGAAAAGGCACTTTAGCTTACATGGAGTTCACCGAAAGGAATTGAAGGGGGAAAACTGTAGAAGATATTTGGGAATTTAATGTATTACACACAGATGTTAGCTTTAATGTAATGATTCATGTTAACAAAAGGGTTCACCGTCCCCACCAGATCCTTAGCCCTGAAATCTGATCTACCTCAGCTGGCCGTGTGTTAGTCTGGATAGAATAAATGGGTCCAAAGAATCCAGAGGGAAAATACCTTTGTGTAATTTTATAACATTAAACAAGGCCTAGAGACCTTTTAAAAAGCAACTTCCCCTTAAGCATATTTTTTCCTTTTTGTACTTTTGCTAATCTTCACCTTTAGCTGTGTAGAGTTCTAAGGAAGAAGTCCCGTGTGAGACTTTAAACAGTTAATACTATCCTTTCTAGGGAGTTTGGGATTAATCGGCGTGCCTGTTGTAAAGTAATTTTATTTCCTTTGAGGAAAATAAGTCAAAAATTATGCTAAATAGCAGAAAAGAAAACTCAAAAATGATGAACATCTTCTCCCAGCTGTCGGCAGCCTGGTGTGGCCTCTGGCGTGAACTCACTGCTGGAGGGACAGCACAGCACAGCCATGTTACCTGAGCTAGCAAATCTGCACTCATGTTGAGGTTGCTTTGACTCTTGCTCTGCACCACTCTCAGTCACAAGGTGTTCTCTTGATTAGTTAACCTAGACTCTACCCAGAGCAAGTAAAAGAGGGAAACAACACACCCTCCACTGATTTAAAAAAAAAAAAAAGTTAGAATAAAGACAACATCATGTCAAGGATGGTATAGCTCTCATACACCAGCTGTTCTTCAAATCTTTTCTTCTTTGGCTACATAGGTTTGTCACCTAGTTCCTCTTTCCAGCTTGTAGGCATCCTTAGTTCAGTGGGATAAGAGCCCAGGGAGTTGTACGGTCCAAGACACTGCAGAGTAGTTAACCTTTTCAAACCACAAATCAAGTCAGGGTGTGAGAAAACAGCAGAAAAAACAGAAAAATGGAGTGGTCCGTTCTGGTACTTCTTTGACTCTTATTTCCAGCATATTAATTTTGGTCTATCCAGTTCAAGTTCTAGGCTCCCCTTAGCTGCTTGAAACATCCAGCTCAATCCATGGACTATATTAATGGGTGTTTTATTTGAACAAGCTCTGCTTTTTTTCTCTCAAACTTTTGCTGAGTTGCATAAACAACTTCATGGGAAACAAGCTAATCTGGACTTCTACTGCGTTGGAAATTAAGAGCACAGACTCTAGGCATAAAGATGAGGAGTCTCCATGCTAACCCACAGATCTACCAGTTTTGCTTATATGTACACCTGGGTCTGATGAAATTCCCAACAGCTTCATCAGATTGGGGATGATTTGGGAAGCTTCAAGAATGCTATCATTGTCTGGATTATGTTTCAGAGAGCCCAGATATTCTCTTTTTCAGATATTGTGACCCCTTTCACTTCTGAAATTAAAAATGTTTCTAATAATCTTTAAAAGGGGCTTTTCCAGATTTCAAGAGATCTTTCAGAGTTGAGGGCTATGAAGGTAATAACTAAGTGCATTTTTATTCTTCCTATGATGTGCATCTATTTTAAGAATTAGAATTGTAATGTAGCTGAAAGATAACTACATGTTACAGTGAAAATATCGGCTATCAAAATGTGAGCAGTAGCTCTCCTCTATAGACAGGGTTGCTATAAATAAAACATCTTTTGTCACTGCAGCATTTCTTCCAGTGTAAAGAAAGCTCACCTGAAATTTTTACTGCAGCTTGGATAGTGTCAAAGCTCTGGCATAGTGTTCCAAATGAGTAATTTCATTATAATTAATCCACGAGGGATGTGCTTATTCCAGAACTGCTGTCCTTTTGATCTCAAAGAATATAACACCGTTGTACTATGGATGCCTCAAAGGCTACAGAGCTTAAATAATACAGTCCTTTTGCGTACGGCCTCTTTAAAATCTAAAGATTTGAAAGGTCAGTGTTCCAAAGTATTGGAATACATAAAGATAACCTAAATTTTATCTAATAGGAAAAGGAATTTTATAATTGTGTGCTAAAAATACATGCACATGGGAATATATGAACTGATTTAAGGTCATTATTCAAATCAAGATGTATTAGGTATTTCGTAAAAATATGCACCTCCTTTTCATGACCACAAGATGAATATCTTTATTTTAAGCAGCTACACAGAAAGCTGCAGTTATTGATTTGACATTATTGTATTTATCCTCTTATAAATGTGGCTATTACATCCTTTAGAAATCTGACCATAAAACTTATTACAGCAAATAGAATTATTGCTTTTGAGGCAGAGAGCTCTGAAGCTCAAGATTTGTAGAAGGAAAAATGTTTAGGCTGACTTAGCTGCTTTAAATTACTGAAAAGCCTCAGAATTATAATGGGTCATAAAAAAATAAATCTCTATGGCCTTCTGTGTTAGTGTAGGGAGTTTTGTTTGCACTTTCTCTTTTTGAAGAAGAGGTGGAGCAATCAAAATCCAAAGCCAATACTGCAGATAAAATTAAAGATATTAACTAGAAACAGTGCTTGCAACCCTCCTAGCTTTCAAATTTTTTGAAAGCTTATGGATTTAGCCATAAATCTGTTGTGTTCTTTTGGGGACATCTGGATTTTATTATTTTATCTATTTTATTCTGATGGTTGTTAGTGATACATGATGAAAAGAACACATTTTATTTGTTTCCTGCACACTGTACTGAATGTTAGATGCACTAATACATTATTAGTGATGCTTTCTGGTTTGATTGACATATTTCATCATGCTTTTTTAAGGTAAGTTAACTGCAGTAAACTGATACTACTTGTGTAAATGGGAATATGAGAAGATAACAGTACCTCTAATGAAAAAAAAATAGATAAAATCTGTTTTATATCCCTTTTACTGGGAGTCAGAAGTAACTACTGTCGAAACATTGGATTTTTTGGAAAGAAGTGCTTTTTTTGTCCTCCACTTGGCGGAGAATACTAAAAATGTTTTATCTGACAAGGGCAAATAAATAGTGCCAAAAAGAGATCACTTGCTTCCTCCTTCGGCCCTGAAACACTGGACAGTTTCTGAAATCTGTTGGGAAAACGCTGAGGGGACACACTGGACATCTGTCATGAGGCAGGAGCTGTTTTGTCTCCCTGAGCTGAGGTATGGATTGCTCTGCGTACCACATGAGCCTTTTTTCATATTGCCTTTATCTGTTTTCCCTTGACTGCTCTTGCCCATATTCTAGTTAAAGACATACATCACACTCAGCACAGCAAAAGCAATTAAATGCTTGGTATTCCCTTTGCCTCAGGTTTGGTATCTTGGTGCCATGGCTTTGACTTGCGCCCCACCTCTGCTCATCTATCTTCCAAGGATACGCTCAGTAGTTTAAAATTCAGTCTGTCTTGAATTATTCATGCTTAGTGCATCGGTGTCTACTATATAATTCACCGGTCTAGTCAAACAATGTTGTCTTAGAGCGGTAGGAAAAGGAGGTCAGGCTTGCATACAACTCCATGTGCTCAGTACCCTTTAGAGCACAGGGAGAACACACACCTTAGGACAGCACACCATGAACTGCTGTTTGCACCCAGAGAGTAGGATGAGGTATTATCCCACCTCTATCTCCTTACCCTTCTCCTGAAAGAAGATTTCTTGAATTTCTGCTGTCATCAAGAAATTGCAGCTGTGCATAGCATCCAAAAAGGGCCAGACTGGCCCAAAAGGTATTGGACTGACAGCCTATCATGCCAATCTCCTTTACGGCAAAAAAGGAACAAATATATTCAAATATACTCAAGAGACAGAGTACAGGCAGCAGCACTGCAAGTATGTCCCTTATGATTTGTCCATTTGCCACTACTCTAGATTGCAGAAATTGTCTCCCGGGTTCAAAGAATAGCTTCAACTCCCAGCACATTAATCCTCTGATGAAATTAGAGTAACCATTACAGTTTACTGTGTAATTATCCAATTAAGCAGGCGCCTTTAGAGAAAAAGGCCCTTTCAGTTAGGTCAAATACAAAAGACTAATGAATACAAGCACTATCTGGTATCTGAGCCTTTTTCATCAAATGAGGATACTATTTAGCAGTTTTACAAGTCCTTCCAAGATGAGGTTTGTAGTAGAAATGTGAACATAACTTTACCTGCTGCTGTAAAACCTGCAGTCTTATAAAAACCAGTACTTACACCTTCAAGGTTCATTTATAATAAAGGGACTCCTTGAAATATTGCTTCCAGTAAGAGAAGCAGGATGTAAAATTCCTCCTAAAGGGCTCAATCTGGCACAATACACAAAATAAATAACAAAGATGTGGCATGGTAGTGGAAAAGATCCAGATTTCACTAATGAGGTCTGTTGTGTGGTTACCATTTTACTGGAGTTAAATACAAGGCTCAAGAGGACAGCAAACAACTACGCGTCTCGTTAGAACAATACAACAATCCTTTCTTCACCTCTTTAAGACTACAGCAGACAGACTATAGGTAATGTTATATTTGCCCATACCCCAACCATATTCTTTGTTCAAATCCATGCCACAAAATTCATTTATTCCCTGGGTTAAGAATTGAATTATCTCAGCCTTTCTAGTGTTTTGCCTAAAAACCAGACATAGCTGACACTTGCCTCCCAGGGGAACAAAGTTGTTATTTTGACAGCGACAACAGTGTTCACTAGGCTAGAAAATGGAAGGCATGCTTCGGTCTCAGAAACAGGACAGTGGGACATCTTGTAATCCCAATATAAGCCCAAAGAGCCATGTGTCTGGAGATACTGATTTTAGCAATTTGCTGTTAGTAACAGCAAGGCCCTTAATTTACATGATTTTCCCCAAACATGACTTGTCCTGCTCCCTGCTCCTTCTCTCTTAGGTGTTGCTGAGAGTCCTCTTCCTAGTGCTCAGTCCTGCCATCCAGTTTTGCAGGGCATGTTGACCATTGGAACACAGGATTGGTCATCAGATCTCTGATCTCTCCGTCACCATACCAACAGACACTCTCAAGGCTTCCTTCCACCTTTGACTCCCTCCTAAGATGCTATCTATCTACCCTGCCAATGGCCAGCCTCTAACCTACAATTCTTGCTTCCTTCCTGCCTACATTTTCAAAGTTGTTCTACAGAAATTGTGACACGAGACTGATTTTTCCCACAAAGTTTGTTCTCTTTGTTTGCCTTTATGCCATCTGCTCAACTAAAGAACTTGACTACTCCCAGTTACACTGAATCTACAGTTTCAGTAGAAGACATTTCCCCCTACCTAAACTGTCTGCCAGTAATGGTACTTTTCTGACAGCCCCAAATCTCTTACATTTCTATCAAGAGAAATATGACCAAATGAATGTAAGCTTCCTTTGTCATTACTCTTTCCTCCTCCCAGAAAAGCATTTTCATTTATTGTTTTGTCTTTTCTTCTAATTCCCTGTCTTCCAAGTTTCCTTATGCTCATAGGTTGTTCCTTAGTTTTCCCCTATACATCACTATCTTTGGGTGCTTCTCTGATTCTAAGCAGAAATATACAAAATACAAACCCCACATATTCCAAATACAAACCCACATATTCCAAATCCAAAAGAACGCAACATCTCAAGTTATGACAGAAAATAAGCTACACATTACATAATAACCGCGCACATGCACTCTTCTGCCAAGAAGAACCCTGTCTGATGAGAAAGCTCATAAAGGTGGGACATTAATTTATTTCTATGGGTTTGAAGGACCTGTTAATTAGATGACAATTCAATTTTACCCACTCCTGTACGTGACTTAGATCACCTAAAGGCACATCTGTTCCATATCAGCTAGAGAGGCCACCTTCTCCAGCTTAGCATTTTGATCACTTTGACCCTTATTTCCATTCTGTAGTTCCATAATCACAGAATAGATGTTACCAATTCCCTAGATAAAATCTCTAGTTAACACAATGCGAAGTGATGTGAATGTATAGCTAATAGTGCATACAGAAAGATCATGCTAAAGCAACCTGAAATAAAGTACCATTTGGCTGAACACAACAAATAGACTCCTGACTTGCATCTGGAAAAATATAAAAATAGGCTTGATCAAAGTCCCATGTCTGTCCTTTAAGTAGAGCATGTCATCTTTTTAGAAATTGTGGGAGACACCTTTAAGAGATTTTAGCTCCATTGATTTCATCTGCAAGTTGACTATAGCAAATCCAATAAAATCAAGATTGATCCAACTCCTCAAGCTGGTTAGATCAATATTAATGTCATCAGCAGGGATGATTAATTAAACAAAATCTCTTGACTTAACTAAACAAAGCTATGAAAACTATTTCCACACCCTTTTCTGTGTTACCAAAGTCTCTAGTTTAAGACCAAAGCTGGGGAAGAGAAAATTATTTTTTATAAAGCAACAATTTGTGATGATGTATTGCATTTTAAAGGTAGTGAGATAGGGACATGCTCTTTTTATTGAGGGAACTACTGGCCCATCAGCCTAACCTCTGTGCCTGGGAGGATCACGGAACAGATCCTCCTGGAAACTATGCTAAGGCACATGGAGCACAGGGAGGTGATTCTAGACAGCCAGCATCACTTCACCAAGGGCAGTCCTGCCTGACCAACCTAATGGCCTTCTATGATGGAGTGACTACATCGGTGGACAAGCGAAGAGCTACAGATGTCATCTATCTGGAATTATGTAAGGCATTTGACATGATCCCCAACAGCATCCTTCTCTCTAAATTGGAGAGATACAGATTTAATGGGTGGACTGATCGGTGGAGGAGGAATTGGTTGGATGGTCACATCCAGAGGGTAGTGGTCAACGGCTCAATGTCCAGATGGAGACTGGTGACAAATGGTGTCCCTAAGGGGTCTGTACTGGGACTAGTACTGTTTAATATCTTCATCAATGACAGACAGTGGGATAGAGTGCACCCTTAGCAAGTTTTCAGACAACATCAAGCTGAGTAGTGCAGTTAACATGCTTGAGGGATGGGATGCCATCCAGAGGGACCTCAACAAGCTCAAGAAGTGAGCCTATGTGAACCTCATGAGGTTCAACACGGCCCAGTGCAAGGTCCTGCACCTGGGTTCATCTTCACTCTAAAGAGACAATACGGAAAATCAAAGAAGAAGACGAATATCTAACTAAATTCCCAGTTTAGCAAAGTTTTAGAGACCTCAAAGTTTTTGTTTAAATCTTCCGGCAGAACTTAGATCTCCAATGCAAATTTCCTTTGACATACTTGCCATGGTTAAATGTATTTTTAAACTTTGATCTGAAAAGCCTTTTCATCTGTGGTGTCTTCATAAGAAGGCATAAACTATACGTATTTCTTCAGTAGCTTAGGGTTCTTGATGGAGTAAGATGAGGGTTCCTTACCAAGGACAAAAACAGCACAAAACCCCAGTCAACATTAGGGGCTCTTGACCAGTTTTATCACACTAAATTATCTACTATATCTATCACACTCTATTATCACACTATATTACCTATCACTCTGTATTATCTACTAATATATATTTTTCAAGAGTTAGAACCTGTCAAAAATAACATTTAAGCAATTGATATGAAGAATTTAAGAACAAAAAAATCTCTGTGCACGTACTTCATATATAAAAACATGTATAAAAATGCTACATATATATAGCATATATATACATATATTTGTGTGACAAAATGTACAATGCAGCGTATAAGAAGTATTTGCAAAAATGCAAATATTACAATTAGATTGTAAGAACTGTCAAAGATTTCCATGTTGAAGAACTGTGTAATTGTAATTCTAGACACTGAATTTTTACTGTATCTTGTCATTTACATAGAAAATGTGTAACTCTAGTCCTTTAAGAACATTTTATTGTATCTCTGTCAAAGTGAGAAATACTATGCAAATTTTGCTGAATGTATATTTCTCCATATTTTATTTTAATATTTTCCATTTTATATTTTAAAAATAAAGAAAAAGATGACCAACAAGTCATTTTTTGATACGTCTTATAACATAGATGATAAATTTAAAACTTTGAATAACACATCTTTAAAGAATTTGAATGGCCCTACGTTCATTTTACTTTTTTTTTTTGCTTTTAGTGAGTTTCTGTCATGATGGAAAAGTGTAAAGTTATGCAAACAAAATTTCATCTAACATGCATTAAGATTACAGTAAGTTGAATCTAGCATTAAAGAAAGAATACTACTTTCATGACATTTATTTTTTTAAGATATCAGAATACTAAAAATATGCAATTATACTCATTATCCTCATCTGATTTGTGAAGAAAGTACATTAAAATAATGGATAATTCCATGGAAGAACATCTATTTGTGGGTTTAAGACAATGAGGGTAGATTTAGATTGGATATCAGGAAGAAATTCTTTACTGTGAGGGTGGTGAGGCACTGGAACAGGTTGCCCAGGGAAGTTGTGGCTGCCCCATCCCTGGAGGTGTTCAAGGCCAGGCTGGATGGGGCTTTGAGCAGCCTGGTCTAGTGGGAGGTGTCCCTGCCCACAGCAGGGGGGTTGGAACTAGATGATCTTTAAGGTCCCTTCCAACCTGAACCATTCTGTGACTCTGTGATTCTGTGAAATATTTTGAGAAAAGTGAGATCGTAAATAATAAGTTATTGCACAGATTTGGGAATTTGGGAATGGTCAGAGAACTAAGGGGAAAAAAGTGAACTGATAGTTTACGAATTAAAAACTTGATGAAAGAAATACATGTGTGAATAATCATAGATTTTTTTAAAATCAGTTTGGCCAGATTTACTAACAATGAAGAAAAAATAAGATTCTCAAATAAATTTTTAGGCATCTGCTTAAAAATTCCGTTTTATGGCTATGACTGAATAATATTGAAAGCATAGCCATGATTTCCAAATGGGTTGAACTCGTTCCCATGTGGTTAAACAGTAGAAGACTATCTCACTTTTCCAGAGATGCATAAAAGATGTAAGCTATTTTTGAATATACATTCTTCAAGTGATATCCCAATAATAAGCACGTAAATACAATCTCTTTCATAAATTCAGAATTAGAAGGGGAGAGGGAAAAGCAAGGTGGCAGATGTCTGTAAATCTAGTAGAGTTCTTCAGCTTGTAGCATCTCCACATATCTTTTTGGAGAAGAGAACTAAAAGTTTTCCCATTCAAGAAGAGACAGACTGCTCCCGTATCAGATCACCCAAAATTACAATCTTCATTTAATTAGTTATGTTTCAGGGACTTACTGGTTGAGACAACTGTGATTAGCTGCACCATTTTACTCTACTTGCATTACTAACCTTGCCACAGAGAGGATCAAGTTATGTACCATCTGTCAACAAATGTTGAATACACAATATCTTTTGGGGAGTGAGAACATTGTTTAGGGGTATATCCATTCCTAATATATTTTCATTATTAAACCTATGTATTTGTACTTCCTTTCAGTAGGACATACATGACTTTGTTCTCAGTACAAGCACAGCTATTTGTTACGGTAATTGCATAGCCAGGCAATACCACCAATCTAAATACGCTTAAACAGGTTTAAATCTAAATACGTGATGGAGGCCAGATTACCCTAAAATGCAGGCAACTGGCTCTCATATTGCAAGCCCTCCTCTCTCTGCTGACTGTTGAATTCTTGTATTTCAGCAAAATGTACACATCCATCTTTCTGACTCATGCTTTGCAATTCAAAAACTGAACTCTACAGAAATCAATACTAGTCTATTAGAGGCTGAATCTAAAATTACTTTACTTAGGTACTGCCACAGAAATAAAGTTCTTAGGCAACTGCTAGCCATTGAAAAACATCATATGCACAGTATTCTTCCTTTCATTTAAGCGCTGCAGATACATTATGGGAGATCTTTTGATTCTCAAAATGTGAGCAATTAATTTGGATCCATATTCGCTTTCAGTCAATAGAAATAAAAGATAGGAATTTGCTGCAGTAAAACTTTGTTTGCTGATCCTAGAAACATTCACAAGCAAGGAATTTGGTTTCAGCTGCCTCCATATACTGTTTTTCCAAGAAAAAAATAAGTCTTAGAACACCTAATGTTAATTACAAGAAAATCAGATGAGGAAAATCTGTAGGCAGACCTAATCTATTTGTTTTCTCAGTGGTCTCTGCTCCCAAAAAGTATATTAAACACAGAAGAATATCTCAGTGGGTTATGCAGGAGACTTCATCAGCCTTTTAAAGTAGGCAAAATGCATAATGCAATGCTGGTAAATGATAAACACATATATTTGCACAGCACATGTTGTGTAAAATATGTACCTCACACATACACATACCCCTCCCCCCCAGGTTTATTTGTGTGCGTTGATTCATATTGTGGAAGAAATGAAAAAATATCAGCACAGTTATCTGAATTGGTGTTTCTGAGATCGAGAATTATGATGGAGACAAAAATCCATTCACTGATTAGTAGAGATAACGCAAACAGGCGGAATATCAAAGGTGCATCTCGGAACACTGAATTACAAGAGAGAGATTTGAACATTAAGACATCACAAGGTTAATAAAAAAAGCAGGTTACCACAGAGTATGGTTGAGAATAAAATCTTAATTTACTTTCTTTATACTTATTGATGGAGAAACTTACCTTTTGTCACTTGCTATGAGGATGGTCTAATCTTCAGGTTTATCAGTAATCTTGTGATGGATTTTACAGGGATAGATTTTCATGCTCACTGAAAGTAATACAGTTTTCAGAGGCATTTTATGCTCAATGATACTAATTTTTTCTGATTTTTTGGGTGTGATGATGGATCAAGGCCACTGCAGTTGGAAGTCCTATCCCACACCCACTAGTAGCAGCTAAAGAATCTCCCAAATCACAGCACCTTGTTATCCTGGCATTCAGATTGCCCAGTTCTCTTCAGAGGGGTTTGATTTTGTGTCCATGCAGCCATAGAGCAGTCTATTTTTCAAGACCAAGGGGATGTGTGGAAAAATGTGTGACCATGTGAAAAAGACCGGTGTGAAGACCCGTGTGAAAATATCCATGCTTGTTTTTTGCCCTCAATTATACCTATATAGTCATATAAGTACAACTGAAGTCTAGCAATTCAAATATTGTAACTATTTCAATGACTCTTGTGACCATGAACAGAAAGTGGGATTGTGGTGAAGTTTTGCATAGTCATCTTTTTCCTTCACAGCTTAGCCATAATTTCCTTTTGAAGTAATCAAAGCAAAGTATTTTTTAATAGAAAAGGAAAATGTTCATTCTAAACACCTTCTTTTTCACAATACTATTTACATATTGGAACTGTGAATACACAAGTAGAGGTTAAAGAGGAATAAATCAATGAGTAAAGAGGCAGAAATTTGTCTTTCACCTCTCATTTAGAGAATAAAGTTAGTCAGTTAAAAGTATAATATTTACTCAGCTAAAAATCCATTATTCTCCAGTAAAATTAAAACAACTGTGAACACTTCCTGAATCCTTCCTTCTCTGGCTATTACAGTGCAAAATGCTGGTTGCTGTGACATCACTCTGACAATAGCAATGTTTGTCCAGCAGGAAATCAACAGCCAGGTATTTTCAAACCCCATTAAAACTGTGTGGTATGTATTTTGCAACAGAACGTGGCTACACATGATTAAACTTCCATGTGTAAATCACAAGGCACATCAGTTAAGAGGCACAACAGATGTGAGAGTCATTACAGGTTTGCAGTGAATTACAACTCAGGTTTGTAAATTGGAGAAGCAGTTCTGTCACTTCAACCACGTTGCTCACAATAGGGATGCTGTCAAAGGGCAAAAGCCAGTGAATATTGATCAGAGAAATGATCCTCAGGTGGAGGTATTTCTCCTCTTAGAATAAACAGTGAAAAAATAAGGCTCTTAAATGTAAGTGTATTTTCTCAATAAGCAATTAGGAATACAATATCATAGGCCGATGAAATCATGCCTCAAGCTGACCATAACATAGAGATGAGAATGGCTGGAAGACGTGAGAGTTACAATCAGTGTCATGCATGGATCTTCAAAAGTACATAGTATTTGCACCAAAACATTTTAAGTAATTCCTTCTGCCTCTTCACATCCACTCTATTACAACCATCTTATTTGTCTTCCCGTTCTTTTCAGTTCATCAGTGTGCATACCACATTTACCACAAGCACTGCTGTAAATTGTTGTATTTATTACGGTGCTTTGGATTAAATGCTTTCACCTCCACATGGTGCTAAGCAACACTTCATGATCAAGAACTAGTAATTAAGACAAATAGAAAGAGAAACATTGGTACTACAGCTTTTCTGAGTTGCTCTAGAAAGACACAAATGTGCAACACCCCAATTTCACTTTGTAATTAAGTGATTATCTAGCTTTGATGGGAAACTGTACAAGTAAAAAAAGTAGTCTCAGTGAGATATTAATAGAAATTTCTATACCTAAAATCAGCTGTGAACAGATGGATGATGATGAATTTCATTCTCTATTAAATTATTTGTATAAGAGGTTCCTGGAAGGCCATGAACTCTTCCACAGAGTTTTCATTCTTTACTCAGTTCCATAGGATGGTAAAAACAGCAGAAGTCTTTTTTTACATTCTGTATGACTTATAATAGAGAAAAAATACACCTCCTGAGATGCAGAGGCTTATTGACTTCATAGATAGTGTTGTGAGTGCATGATTTTCTGAATGTTATAAGTAGTATTGTCAAGTAAAAAAAAAAAAAGAAAGCGACCAAGTCTATCAGCTCTTCCACTTTAATCCTTTCTCAGTTGAAATCATTATGGAGTGCACTGTGCAACACATGAAAAAAAAATATAAGGTAAAAATAAGGTAACAAGAAAAACCCCGAGACAAATCCAGACCAAAGCAAACAAAGAAAACACGCCTCCCTCCACAGCTTTTGCTGGCTGTTGGTATGCTTATATGAAATATTTGACAGTGTTTAGGAAGCTGTAAATATAGCGTATAAACTGCTGGGCAGAAAGAAGTGTTATACAGCCACCTAGGAAGGTAAATATGCTCATTGATCCCACTCAAAACTAAATTATGTTTTGCTGACGAAGAGTTGCTGTTCAACCCTACTGCAGACGATTGCTTGAACCAATGCAGGGAGAACAGCAACAGCACACAGTCAAGATGGCCCTTTTACTAAATCACAACTTATCACAACTTTATATCTGCTTTAACTTATTATGAAGCCACATGTTAAGCCATAGAAAAACATCTTGTAGTCTGAGACAACCTTCTGTAGTCCTACAAAATACAAACAGGGGGGTTCTGCAGCTGCTGGGAATTGGTGGTGCTGTATTAAAATAATGTAATTCTTCTATTTATTTTTTGTTTGTGCCTTTTTAGTAGGCTGTCTCAAAGTAATTTAGGTGTCAAACCTGCAAATGTTTCTTATGCTAAAATAAACAGCACTCAGCATGACACAAATGACATTTTGTGAGGCTCCAGGAGGGAATAAAGTAGCACTGGCACACAGTTCCCTCTTCCTCTCTAAATGTCATTACACTGTTTGATATAGTAACAGAAATCACTTAACCAGTTGGACAGCACAGCAGGTCACTTTAGAAGTGATTTTAAACAATTTTAGAAAAAATGTTTCACACACACAAACACAAAATAAAAAATTAACGCAAAACAGTCCCAAATGGTTCCTAATAGTCTACTTACTCAGCACTTTGTTTGCCAAGATTATTTTATATGTACATAATAAACTTGATTGCATGCTGCAATAGTCTTGTTTATTGGTTCAACCACATGAACTCATTACATATTCATTTTGGTGTTCATCATTTTTTTTTCCACATGCTGTACCGAATCCAAACAGTTGAAAAAATATCATGTGCATACTTGGTGCAGTGTATGTGAAGATTATGTTGAAGTTATTGCTCCCTACCTGAGTTCGAGCAGAACAAAAAGATCTCAAAGAATGCTGAACACATAGTGCTGTAGTCTTCCATGAAATTTAAGAGCTCTGTTCAATCTTTTGTCAGGTAAAGCAGAAGTACAAAAGCACCTATGGATAAATATATACAGCAACCAGTCCGTACCATTCAGATACAGATAGATTGTATCAATCTCTTTAGCCATGCAAACAATCACAATCAAGAAATATCAGATAACAAGCCAAACCAAAACGATTTCCACTACTAATTTTCAACTGAGACATTAAAAAAACGCACCCGCCCCCCCCCAAATGACCTGTGTGACTGTTCTCATTTTATTCGCTTTGCTTTTAACGTCCATCACTTTTTAGTCACTAGGTGGTATAAAGAGAAAGAAGACAATATAGGAGACCATTTCAAGAAGCTTTAGAGGAAAAGGAGATGGACAGAGAGTCAACTGAAAAATAACAAAAATAGATATTCCATTCCCTCTTGTCTGAGCAAAATGCAGTGTGGTAAATTTTCCAATCTGCTAGCTTTTGTTTTAGATTGTAAAATCTAAGGACTTTTCCTTCCTTCATGGGAGAAGGGTTCTAAAACATCTGCAAAAGAATGACCTTGGCATCCTATTTAGTCACCTCAAAACTCCACTTTTCATAACAGCTACCAAACATTTGATGGTTAGGCAGTTAGTATGACTTTATTACTGAAGGTATCAGCTGTAACTGTCTGAGTGTCTCCTACATTCCTGTTCATTTTTTGCATTCATTCTAGGCTTACACTGGAAGCATGAATGCTTTTGGGAGACCGTTTCTTACTGAATGCATTAAGTTATATTTTGGAGACTAAAAACTGACTTGCCTTTTTCTGCTACCACAATTATGTTACACAAACACTATCATCTGGTATCTAATCAATGACACAGTCACTTTTATTTTTTGTTATGGGGAAAAAAAAAAGAACAACCACCCCCCCCTCCCAAAACTGCAAAGTATTTGGCATTCTTTTTGTTCTTTAAAGTTCATTAAAGTTCACATATGGAAGGTGACAATTCCATAAGCAAATGTATGGTCTTAGCCTGCTTTGCTGTCCCAGGCATTCTCTCTGTGCCTTCTTTCTCCTCTTATTTCCTAGTTTCAGCACATTTAAATGTATGATTTACCATCTTAAGTTCTGGGCATCTCCTTACAATAAAGGAGCAAAACCAAAATAGGTGCAATTGAGTTATTTCCAGAATGAGGTTATGTTCAGATATGCTAGGACTGTCCCACATCGAAACAAAATTCCTGTGATGAGAGGCAGAGTTTAATAGTTTTACTAGCAAAGCACAGATTACAGTGCTAATGTCGTCATACCCATAAGAATTTCTCACTATGATAATTGTAATTTCTATGTTTGTTATGTCTTTGGCCTATTTTTTTAAACAATAGTTTTACAGACTTAAACCCTTAGTAATATCAACATTTTTCTCCTAAATTTCCCCCCTTTTCCAGTACCAGAGTGTTATCAGGCTTCTGATGCATTTGTTTTTTCTAATGATGCTTATTTTGTATCATTTGTATTCCTTTTTTCTTCTGATCACTACAGGACAAGGATCTTTCATTTACATGATTTCAGATAACTCATCTTCTATGTTGAGGATGGCATTTTCCAAGGCTACTAATTATATGTAGCATTTTAATGGCAACTTTTAAAGGTAACATTTACCAAAATACTTTCAGCTCTGCTAATTTAACTGCAGAGAAATCACTGTCTTCTCTAACTGATGTGAAGAATTGTCACCCGGGAAACAAACTAGCAGTGCTATTGTAACATTTTCTACTGTGTAACTAATGCAGTATAAAAGAAAGGTTCTCATATTTATTTAGTAATCATAAAAGCTCAGATAAAATATAGCAAGCATGAGGAGCACAGATTATTTTCTGTATGCTGTGTAATGATTACAATACAGCTTTCCTTTAACAAATGAAAAATTTCATAGAATTCAGAAAGTCATTTCCCCCACGTTGCCTGTTTTACAGATTTTCATTTCTCTTACCATGCAGGGTATCTGAAGATGGTCACAGATGGCAAAAATTAATGGGAAGACTAGAACCACTAGTTATATACATCAGTTGAAAAATTTATCTCGCTGAGAAGAACTATATATCTATCAACAGTTTAGGCAAAAAAGTTGTTGTGACTTCTGCTTTTTATAACCTCTTTCCCCATCCTTCTTTCTTACCCAGTCACATTGTATTTGTTTCCTATGGATATATTGGCTGGAGCCATTTTCCTTACAAGCGCTGTTCACAGAACCTGCCAGAAATCCCAGGCATTACTATCCTTTACATAATGACAAGGTAATGCTAAATGGTTTGATTGTAATTCCTTCCATTTCCTAAATGAAAATTCATATTTTCATAATAAGAGGAACATTGACATCTCCTTTGCTACACCAGTACTGAGTCTTTTTGTTGAATGGTCCTTGCAATTCTTTTGCCACAGAGGCAAAACATTAGAAAACTGCTATAAGCTTTTTCTTTTATGCTATGAGATGGGGAAGAATATATGACCTAAAACTGTGCTATTGGCTTCCTGCACTGAGTTTTCTCTCCTGTTAATCTTTCACAAATTTATAAGTGATAAAAATAAGGATAGGAACAAATTTTCAATGTGCAAAGATATAAAAGGAGATTTAAACAGAGATGACAAAGTCAAGAATTTGAAAACATACTTAGGTCAGGTTAGCAGCATGGAGATGGGCTTGTGTTAAACAAATGTTCATAGATGTATGAAATCCTCAGCAATACACGGCTACATGCATGGTTACTCCTGAATTCTCAGTTATGTGGCCATTTGCTAAATGATTCAGTTTGCACCAGAGATGGTATCACAGCTTAATGCCAGGAAATCGTTCATCAAGCTTTAAGAATAAGAAGGAATATTTAACAGAGCAAATTCATTTTCTGGTTGTCACAGTGTGACAGCATCTGTTGTGGAGATTGTTAGTAACAGAGTACAGATTGATACTCTGATGAGGGACTGATAGCAAGAAATTGAATCTGTCTTTGAAAAACGATTAGATGAGTAAGACTAACCTGGTGGATACCACACCCTAATTGGTGCATCGACAGAGAACCCTCTCAATTCAGATGGTCAGCGTTGTCTCAGGTCAGACCTTTAGATTTTCCTTTCAGTGCCCTGGAAACCCAGAGCCAGTACTTGTGGTATGAAATTTGTATTGCATAAGGAGAATACAGAATCTTCAAAAAATCGTCTTCAGTTAGACCTCTACAATGCCAATGACTGCAGTGACTAAGTGACTAGAGTGTAAAGCTCTGGCACGGCTACATTTTTTTTATGTAGGTTAAATCCCATAATTAGAAGAGTAACTGAAATTCATCAAAGGATGCAAATCTTTAGATGCAAACTGAACCCACAAAGATGAACATTTTATAAGAAACTATATTAATTTATGAAAGATTCTATTTGAATTAAATTAAAGCATTTATTAGCCTTACTTTACAGTGTCATTATTTTCTCTTGCTGCTAGGTCAATGTAAGTCTAGCCAGACACTAATAGCCAGATTCTAGTCTTTTATCACCAATAATAATAAGATATTGCTTTCACCGTAGCTCATTAATTGCCAAGATGAAAATGGTGTTCATTTAGCTTACAGAAGATAATTACCTTTGAGAACCACGAGTTAACTAGGGTATGGTAGCCGTGTCTTCACAACAATCCCTTCCACTTGGAAGGAATCATTTTATAATCTAGCACAATTTTGGCCTCAAATCCAAATTCAATTGCATTTTAAAGTCATCTTTTGGAAATAGATCTTTGGAACTAAAGTTCAAAAATGTTACATGTCTTAGGTTTAGGCTGTCAAAGATGGGTCTCCACTGAAATCATGTTTGCCAAGGAGACCATTTTCAATCAAACACTGAACAGCAAAAATGTGTAATTGCACTTTAATTATGAGAGCTCTAAACAAAGTTTCATTCCAATTAACTTCAGCTTGAAGTGGAATGATCCGCAGACTTCATTAGAAAAGGCAGGCAAATAACATACCTGGGGTCATTCATTTTATGGGTCTTGAATGAACTCTGTATTACATACCAAATGAGCACTATTTACTTTAGAGAAATACCCTTTTTGTTATGGTTTGAATCTTCTGCTAGGCAGTCTTTACTAACTGTACGTAAGCCATAAGCCTATTCTGCACTCCTTCTTTATTTATATGTGTATTTATATATAAAATTGATAGTAATATGTATTTCTTTCTGACACATCTCAGCGAATTGATGGCTTATGAAATTTCACCTAAATGGTTTTATTTAGTAAATTAGCAAAACATCACTGTAAATTTGAGAAACTTTTTTTAAGGACTGTAATTCAATGAAACTAAGGAAACTAATAGGTCAATCACATTATTAATTCAATTAATTACCTATTTTCATATGTACACAGATATTCTAAATGTCATCAGTTCTGCACAGAACAAAGAATAATAAAAAATATAACCAAGTGCACTGCATGAGGCTACTACAGCAAGTCAGTACCTATTGCAAGTTAAATCATCCGTGTTGAATCCACCTTTAGTTAATTATTATTTTAACACTACTGTGAGCGCTATATTTTCCCATTCTAGTCTTTACAAACTTGTATTATAGTATTTGATAAGATATTTCAGTATCTGATATTTAAATATATTAGGCATACAGAAATGCTAGTGTTATTTCCAAACTGGTTTCAGTTTCCTTGTATAGCATATGCTATGCTATCAATAGGTGTAAAAATCAAAATAAAAGAAAACAAAACAAAATCATAGATATATGTTAAAAATAACATGGAGATAATTATTTTATTCATACATGAAAAAGTTAAGAAATCCTAACTGTAAGAGGCTGAAAACGCTACGTGAACCTTCTAGAAGGTTTTAGTGTACAAATCAGATAGAGCTGGCAATATAAACGCAACAATTGCTTCATGTTTATTGAAGTAATAGTAATTTATTTATTTTTGCCCTTCCATCTGCCCACTACTCATTGTGAATCCAATGCTAACTACTGCTTTTTGCTTTTTAAACCAAGACATTTTGGAGCTATGAAAATTTACAGCTGAGAATAATTACCCAAGTTTATCAACAAAATGGAATTATTGAAATGCAATACAGCAGGCTACACGCCTCACAGAAAAGACCGCACCAAAGGAGCTCCTTTGAGTACTGCTTTAGCAAAGCACTCAGGTACACGTTTTATCTTAATTCTCTTCCCACTAACTTCAAGGAGATGAACATGCACTTGACTGCTTTGCTGCACAATGATAGGATTAGTCAAGTGCTTGAAATAAAGCATGTGTTTGCGTGCCATACGCAACATGAGTTATAGTTTACCTTAGAATGTCAGACTGCAAATTATGGGAGTTCAGAAGAAACTCAGCGAGCTGTGCAGCTGATGACAAGGCAGAAAATGGTAACTTGGCCAAGTGTTGCAATGTAAATTGTTCCAACTCATGAATCCAAGCAATTAAAAAACCTGCATGCTTCTTTGCTTGGACTGAAATTCCCTAGGTAGCTGCAACTGTTCCTACACGTGCCACACAAACTGTCAATGTCTAAACCAGTTGACAGCGGTCTTTTGCTTAAGCTTCATTGGATCCAGGCGCTAGGGAAAACAGTGCTGGCGTCTTCCAGAAATCTCAATCAGAAGTCCTCCAAAGACTTCCAATCATACTTAACACAATTTCAAGGGGTTTCTCACTGAGGCTAAAAAGCTGTTTTCAGTGATGTAAAAGGTTCTTTATCTACCTCTTTAAAGGAAATAGTGTCTAATCCTGCAATGAGAGAGGCTGCTCTGTAAATTCATGCAGCCTTTCAGGCCTTTTGAGAAGTTCAACACTGTCAGGATAGAGGGACACCTGAGTACACACGTAAGCAGAACCATAGGTGCCTGGAAGCATGTACAACAGCTCGGGAGCTAAGTGGCAGCTCACAAGGGTTTTCAGAACATTTTTTTTTTGAGATAAGTGGAATTACAAGAATAAATATTGTCATATCTATTCCCCACACGTAAATGTGAGTAGCAGTATTTCCTTACCTTTCATAGATATTAGATACTATGCTCTGTGTTCAAAAAATAATGGTTGCTGTTGATTCCCATTCTCAGCAAGTGGGTTTTGCAGCAATATAATAAAACTTTTAAGAAAGTGGACAAGGACATTGATACTAACACCCACTGGAAAACTCATCTTTGTTATTTCCTGATGCTTAAGACAGTAAGATTAGTGAATGGAATTAGGACTTCATTCCAATATCCGGGCACGTATTCATATTGGCAAAATACAACTTGTCAGCAGTTACACTGTCTTGTACTCCGAGCAGCAGAAAAAGTTCTAACTTCAGTGTTCAGTAAATGATTCACCATTTATTTTCCACTATATTTTTTAGTAGAAGAGTCTTCTGTGTTTAAGAACTAGAGACATGAAGAAAAATACTATCTAATTATAATTGCATATAAAACCCTGAGCAAGTTAAGTTTATAAATGAACAAACGAGGACAGAAAAATGACTCTATTTGTCATAACTTTCAAACAGCTTGCATGTTTACATTGCTGTGAATCTATATATTTGCTTCCTTCTTACTTCATCTAACAATCCATCCTCCAAAATTTCATTGTGGTCATGCTACCTCATAGCCATTGGCCCAACCAATGTATGGCAGTTTCAAACACAGTTCACAGCAAACATATGTCACAGAATCAATGAATGGTAGGGGTTGGAAGGGACCTCTGGAGATCTTCTAGTCCAATCCAACCCCACCTGCCAAAGCGGGTTCACCTAGAGCAGGTTGCACAGGAACGCGTCCAAATGGGTTTTGAATGTCTCCAGAGAAGGAGACTCCACAACCTCCTGTGTTCCAGTTTGTGCCCGTTGCCCCTTGTCCTGTCACTGAGCACCACTGAAAAGAGTCTGGCCCCATCCTCTTGACACCCGCCTTTTAGATATTTATAAGCATTGATAGGATCCCCTCTCAGTCTTCTCTTTTCCAGGCTAAAGGGACCCAGGTCTCTCAGCCTTTCCTCATAAGAGAGATGCTCCAGTCCCTTGATCATCTTCGTAGCCCTCCCCTGGACTCTCTCCAGGAGTTCCTTGTCTTTCTTGAACTGGGGAGCCCAGAACTGGAAACAATACTCCTAATGTGGCCTCACCGGGGCAGAGTAGAGGGGAAGATAACCTCCCTCGACCTGCTGGCCACGCTCTTTTTAATGCACCTGAGGATACCATTGGCCTTCTTGGCCACAAAGGCACATTGCTTACTCATGGTCAACTTGTTGTCCACCAGGACTCCCTGATCCCTCTCTGCAGAGCTGCTTTCCAGCAGGTCAACCCCTAACCTGTACTAGTGCATGGGTTTATTCCTCCCCAGGTGCAGCACCCTCTATTTGCCCTTTTTGAACTTCAATGGGTTCATCTCCGCCCAATTCTCTAGCCTGTCCAGGTCTTGCTGAATGACAGCACAGCCTTCTGGTGCATCAGCCACTCCTCCCAGTTTTACAACACCAACAAACTTGCTGAGGGTACACTCTGTTCCTTCATCCAGGTCACTTATGAATATGTTGAACAAGACTGCACCAGTATTGACCCCCAGGGGACAACACTGATTACAGGCTTACAACTGGACTCTATGTTGCTGATGAAAACCCTCTGAGCACTGCTATTCAGCCAGTTCTCAGTCCTCCTCACTGTCCATTTCGGATATGGCTTCCAAAACTTCAAAGTCCATCATAGTTAAAGTGTAACTATATAGCCACACGTACTTCCTTGAATCTTGTGTACTTGACCAAAGAAAACATTTAATTTCTTTTGGAGTTTTATCCTATGCAGAGAATTGAATTAGGCATATACATGCTTGCTAAGACTTAGATCCATTTTTAAATTTATGGCCTATATGGACATAAAGCCAGCTGATAAAACATAATCAAAATATTTTCAAGGCTTCTCTGAGGAGAAGTTACAATCTCACATATACCATGTTTCCAGAAACAGTGAATACCCTACAATTAGAGTTATGGTGAGAACATTTAACTGCTTAGTCCAAGAAATTCCTGCCGAGCTATCTTTCTCATTTATAATGGCCTTTATTAATCTTTCATGCAATTAATCTTCCCCACACAAAGTGTGCTTTCAATTTTTACTCCTCACTAGACATAATTGCATTACCACCAGGAAACAGTGAGTTTTGAAATTAAAAGCATGCATAGAATGAAAGCATAACCCCCACCAAATATTCTACTAGAGTTTAGAAACCCTAAAAAGTCTAATAAAACTCAATTGTTTCTTGTTCGTGGTCACTCATGGGTAGCTCCTATAATCTACTCAATCAGCTGATTACTGTGTTCATTATACCCTACTTTCCATGCCCTTGGTCCCCAGTTCACAAAGTGGTATTTGCATTTTGGCACAGCTTCACAGAGGAACTTATGAGCTGTGGTTAGGTGCACCTGGCAGCACAACATCAAACATATTTTTCAGCCGATGCCCTGAACAGAGCCTGAAAGGCACCTCAGAACAAATGCAAAGGATGCAAACTAAGTCACTCTGCTGAAGGTGAGAAGCAAGGTGTGAAGCAAGAACAGTAGATGGTCTGACACCTTTCTGGCTGAACGAATCCTTAAGGCTTCTATGCAGTTATGCTGGCACAGCCATGCAGCCTGGTAGGGAGTGATTAGTGGAAAACAGGAGACCCTACATTATGTCAGGAAAAGAAATGATCCTGTGGATTTTCAGGTAGGTTTCCATATGTTTTTACTTCCAAAAAATATGATCATAACCCTGTCTGTGTGTACTCCAGAAGGTATACTATGAACATACTTCCAAATCATGCCTTCCCTCCTGCCCCTAGCAAAATAAATGGAGAAACATCTCATCTATGAACTGCACAAATCTTGAGGTAAAGGGCTTCCTTAGTCTTCCAACTTCCTAGACAAGTTCTAGGCTCATGTCTGTATATAGGGAGTAGCTAATACATGATATGATGATGATGGTATTCTCTCTCCTTTGGCACGCAGTCATCTAGCACTGAAATCTGCAGTTGTTCCAAATTTCTAAGACTGCAGTGTTGCAATATTGAAAGATGTGATAACTCTGGGATATAAGGGAATCCAGTGGCAGAATAGGAAAACTTTAGTCCAATTGCAAAAAAGAAACTTACGTCTCCCCTGCCTATCATAATAGCTAGAGGAGTGGAAATTTGTACAGTGGAAGGAATGATGGAGGGGAAAATTGTGCCAACTGGAATATTTACTCTATTTCAACTGATGCTTTCTGGGTTTCTAATGGAGTCATAAGTCCTCATTAGTTTCTAGAAATGTCCACACATTATTTTATTCTTGTTAGATAATTAGAAACAGTTGCACACTTAATATTTTTATTTAGACTTCAGTGTAATCTTGAACCTAATGCATCATTGATATAGTTACACTCCATTTAATTACGTCAAGTCTGAAGCTGGCCTTTTGTAACTGTTTCCTGCCAAGACTTTTAGAAGACCAAACTACAAAGCAATATTTATAGTTATCACTGCAAATGCAGATTCAAAATTACAGTATTGAGTTAAAAGCTAGAGGCCTCTTGTTGAGTAATCAAATCTCTTTGTTCCAAACATAATTGTTTGAGTCTGACTCACTTTGTTCTATTTAAAGACTAACTAAAGACCTGCAATATTGAGGGTTCACTTCAATAAGCTGGTATCATACTTTCCATTAAGGAAGCAGACAATGAAACGGAGAATGATATTGCACTTCATTTCCAATTTGTATTGCTAGAAAAGTATTTTGTTGGATGTTAAGAGTTATCTGTAATTTCACAACTCAAATTCAGATTTTTCTTTTCATAAAAATGTATATTTGTATTATTTCCCTCCCTCTCTGCATATTTAAGGATAGAAGAGCCAGCCATCACCCCTCCCCCAGCTGCTATAGAGGACCAAGTACAAGCAATGAAAAATCTTAAAAGCTCCTATATGTTGCTGGCGACCAAAACTGCCATCCAATTAGTTAAGTTTAAACAGTAGAAAAAAGGATGAAGGAAATAGGTCAGGCTATCCAAACAATAAGAAAACCTTCAGGAAATGCAAGTAGTCCACCTGTTTCCTTGGTCAGTCAACTCCATTAATCAAATTATTAAAAATAACACAAGAGCAGAATTTTAAATCTTGTGTCTCTTGAGAGCTCCCTCCTTTAAATCAGAACCCCAAGTTCTGGACATTCATCCTTGTCTTTCATCCAGAGCAGAAAATAGCCTGTTTTCTAAAAAGAAACCAATGGTATGCAAGGCTTTTCTTTTCAAACCTCCAGTGAACCAATATCATTAGATCTATTAGCAGGGTGTCTGCTGTGGAATAATCCAACCATATACCATTATGCCTAGAATAGCATCACTTTTCTCTACTGCAAAATAAAAGGAAAATGAAAGAAGTGATGAAAAAATTAAGAACATTCACCTAGTGTGAGAAAGTATTGTCTCTAGTAATCCAGTGTAAAAGACACCCACAACAGCAGCTGTCTGCTTCTGAATTTGAAGAGCTTTGTAGCAGAAAGGAATCAGGAAAAGGTTTTTGTATAGTCAGGTATTCAGCGACAGTTGGTGAGGCTAAGTAAATGTATTTTATTTACCCTCAAAAACGCTGCTATCTGCTCCCAGGTTGTGCAGAGCTAGAAATCATCCTGGTTTTACAAAGACAGAGTGAAAATACAGTAACAAAATCTTCTGACACTATAAAACCTAGCAACAGTATGGAGTTTTACTGCTTAGAACTATGCTACTTGTCAACATCAAGAGGATAATTCAACTGCATTTTAAGAAATAAGTAGTGCTTGAAATCTGCATCTCAGACTACTTGCAATCTGAAACATATATACATTGATGAAAATTTTAAATAGACAGTTCTTTCAAAAAAATAGTGCCTAGTGACACAAAGATGCTGTGTTCTGCTGCAAAGCAGCTTCAGGGACCCTTCAAGAAGTATAACTCATCCCAAAAGTATGGAATCCCCTCTCTTCTGTTCCTAAAGGCCTGTAGTTTAGCTGTTGCTGTACACACACGAAGTCCTGACTTAGTCACTGGTGTTAACCATTACACGAGGGTAGGGAGAGTTCATTTTAGCCTTTGGAATAATAATAATAAAAAAAAAAGTATGTTCCTTGCCTACTAGTTTAAATTAGAAATTTTTGAGCTAAACAAAAATTGAAGTGGTGAATTATAACTATTAGCAACTAGAATTAGCAATACAGGAGGCTAGTAGTGTTGTTTCCAAACTGCCACAGTAACACAGCTGCTTCAACCTCAGCTGTACTCTCTCACGCTTAGGACCTGGCAGCCAAATGATCAACAACAGACACAAAACCAAATCAAACACAAGAACTCATTAGGAAAGGAATAAATAACAAAGCAAAACATTGTATCACAGTACAAAATATTTGGTATAAGAGCATCTCGGAAAATGCAGTTCTGATCTTCATCTCAAAAAGATTCACAGAAGACAGTTAAACTTATCAAAGGTGTGAAATGGCATCAGAATGAGAAATAACCAAGCATAGTAAAGCTCTTCAGCTTGGTAAATAAAAAATCCTACCTCTTTAGCTATGTTCTCCTACACTTATCCCTAGAAATCATGGCCACTGGCTATGACGGACACCAAACTACGTGGATTTTTTGGGGGTATGCTTTGCTTATTCTTACAGTGCAGCTGACATGACTCCATTTTCTGCTCCTCCCGTCTCCCCAAGTACCCACTTTGCTTCTCAAGCAGGTTCTGCAGCTTGCATTAGCTCCTTTACTGAGGCATCTGCAGCCTAAGCGAGCAAGTTTAAAAACAAGTCTTGTATAACCATCTTGCAGCATGGTGGCGTGTAGCAGAAGTGAATAGACACAGGGGAAGTGAATAATTTTTAGTGCTGAAAATACTAGCTTAGTTTGAAATAAAAGCAAATTTACAGTAGTTTTCCTGATCAAGGTATGACACCACAAGTGTTCTGGCATAGAGCAACCAAGATGACCAACTGAAGCACTGCTGACCATTTCTATATTCAGTGATTTCTGAGACTGGGGTCTTTGCTGCAATGCTTCTTAGCAGTTGGCCCTCTTTGATGTCTTGAAAACAAACCAGAAAGCAGTAATAGTGGCCTCTCCAGTAGTTGTAAATATGTGAAAATTGCCCAGCTAGATAAAATTACCTTATCACATTTCTCTCATGTGCCCACTATTGCCAAGTGGCACCAGTGCCCAGTGCCATCCATTGGGACTTAGGGGTACTCAAGACCACAGCATTCTCAAAAATTGTTTAGAATTCATCCTGTGTAAATGATGACAAAAGCTAAATTACATACCAAAAAATGAATATTCTCTTATGAGATCCTGGAGAATTTTCTCTGCAGTAAATTGCAAGCAAAGACTACAAAACAGGCAGAGCTGTAACCGCAAAATTCCCCAACATTTTTTCCTGCTACCCACCCTCCTGTCACACAGATTGCAACCGTTTCAGGAAAGCTGTAAAAAGAATTACATTGCTTGGGCGGGCTTTGCATTCTAAATGTAGAATTAAAAATCTCTGTTTCACTGGTTAGACACTCAAAAAGCGCTTTGAAATTGCAAACACTCATCGGCTTTCAGCATAACAAAAGCTTTAAAGGCACAGCAGTCATTTTAACACTACCTCCAGTATCCTTCCCTTATTCCAGAGGGGAACAGTGGAAGGAGAGAGCATTTGTTTTTATCATTAGTGGATCATACAGCTGTGACAGTTGGAGTGACGTGAGGGCCAGCAGTGCTTCTCAGCTGTGTAATTGCAGACACCCCAAGAAGCATTTACCTACTTTCCAGCTGCTTGTTCTTTTTTTACAGAAGAAGAAAAAAGGACCATTCTATCATTAGTCCCCATTACGCTTTATAAGTAAATGAACAAAATTGCACATTTGGTGATTCTACAAAAAGAGAGTAATGAGGTCAAGGAAATCAGCAGGAAAGGTATAACAATATCAAATTGTGACACAAACCTTCAGGCTACCGGCCAATTATCTAAGGCCTGATCCTGACGATGCTGAGTTCAGTGACTCTTCCTTCTGAGTTGTCAAACACTCTCAGCTGGGGTCCCCTTGTTCAAAGTCATTAAGGATCAAGCTTCTACTTTCAGAAAATGCCCTGAATCTGGAAGGCCACTGATCTCAGCATTTCAAAGGATATGGGCTTCTCTATGGAAGAAAAGAAGATTTTTAAAGTAGGATGTTTCCTCCAAACCTCTGTTAGGACCAAGCTCATGGCTGTAGGAGGGCACTACAAAGATGAAAAAGCAATAGTGTCTATGCTAGTTTGAGAGAGGTTTCTCTGTGGAGGTTTCCCAAACATACACACACACAGAGTGCAGGAAACATGAAAAAGGCAGTCGCCTGTGTACTTGTATTGTAAGAGTGCTGACTATACAGTTCCTAGTATTCACCAGTCACCATTATACACATGACATGAGGGTAACTGGATGGGGGTCAAACTGCTTTGTGACTCTGAGGTAGCGAGCCCATCCCCCTCAAATTTCACACACAGATTATGGGGTTTACACCACAGAATCCTAACTGCTATTTCCCATGGCCCCATCAGCAAGTCAGTCCCTGGACTTTTCTCCCTTTCTCTCATCCCACATACCATCCCTGGCTGGTCAGACTGGTGGGCGGCTGTCTGGCATGCCGTACTCCACAGAGTGAGGGAGAAGCTGGGCTGCAGCCCTGGTGCTGTGGGACATTTCAGCCAGTAGTTTCTTCTTACAGCCCGGCACTTTCACCTCTCCCCTGTGTGTGTTATACCTATCTTCAGTCACACACTGATAAGCTATCGCCTTAGGCAGATACTTCAAAGATCTGTAAATATTGTTAGTAGTATTCTCCTCCAGAGACTATTCCATATCTCCTGCTGTTACTGTTCTGGCACTCCCCATGAAACTTGACATGCTGCAGACAGCAATGAACATTAGATAGTTCACACATACTCACAGGGGGATGATACTGGAGCACTGGTTAAAATGTGTTTTTTTTAAGCACTTAATTCAATGCAGCATTTAAGCTCCTCTGGAGACCAGATCATCGGAGGAAGACATGACCAAAACCAAGGACCGGTAGAATATAAACTTCCTCTGCAAGTCATCTAAGTGGCAGAATCCATCCCGGGGTTACAACAAGCAATGACATAGGTGTCTCTTTGCACATGGCCAGATGACTGCTTCACTGAAACGTTCACCTTTCTGTATATGTGCAATTATTTCTTTTGAATTAGGAGGCTGGCAAGTACTGACCTCTTGTTATGTAGCACATTCAAATTTAGGTATTAAAGGTGGTTGAGCTACTTTGCAGTCTGACAGTACAACTACACAACTGCAGCAAGTTTATGGGGGTTGTGTCTTTTGGTGTGTTCATTTAATTCTTTCTCAGATTCAAAGACAACTTGGTGCACAATACAAAATGAACCAAACAGGAATTCTATATTTCAGTGTTTTTTAACTTATCAAAAAGCTGATCAAAAGATCATTTTAACTAATCAAAAGCCCTGACATTCTTTCTAGCTAAAGATTCAAAAATGTATTTTAGCACAAATTGTGAGCGCATTACTATATTGGTGAAAATATTAAAACAAGTTGTTTTTTTCCTCTCTATTATGCCTTTTTTTCCTTTTAATTAAAGATCCAATAATTAATTCTTTGTTCACATTGGCTGCCAGTGACCTGTACATGTAGTGGGTTGATTCAGCATAACACTTTTTTGAATAATTAATCACCCGTGAAAGTAAAACTAACCCAAAGCACATTTCAAGGAAAAACAAGTTCCTAATGTGAAAAGATTCCTTCAGGGGACAGAAGTTCCAATCCTACGCCTAATATAAGTTGCAGAGAGTGAAGCCATATAAACTAAGTCTTTATGATATTATGATTGCCATGAGATTATGACATTTTTAAAAAAGGTTTATGTCACTGAGTGATGATAAAGAAGTGGGAAGAGCTGAACTCAGCATCAATAAGAAGTACGATTTTTATGCAAGGGTCTCTAAAATCATCATGACGAGAAACAGAAACTATGGTATGTGATAAGAGAATTGCCCTCCATAGAGGACCCATATGCTGTCAGCAACTCTTTACATTCCATATGCACATCGTAATGGATGCTCAAAGAGCTTTGTGAAATGAGAACTAACAAATGGAGTCAGTTTTTCTAAAATTGCTGATATGCTGTTAAAGGAGATGCACAGTCTTCAAAGCTTCTGACAATGGAGAAGAAGCATTTACCATTATGCTTGCAATTGCCTTTTTGAAAATGTGCTAATAAATCTATTATGTTCTATACCTGTGTCTGGAAAATGTATTAGGCTGATATCAAAGTGATCCCTGCAAGTATTAATGTTAAAAAATATAGATATTGAAGAATATCAAGGCCTTGTTTTTCACTCTGCTTCTATATGTGCAGAAGAGTAGAAAATCAATCAAAAGTGTGAGTTTCTAATCACTAATAATTAAATAACAGCATTGTCCCAGCTCTCTGATGCACTATTTGTAAGTGCACAGTGAACTTCTGTTAAGAAAGATGATAGATCTGGTAGCTTATTTACATTTGACAAGTATTTCCCAAGGGATAAAGCTCCTGGCAGAGACAGTGAAGTAAAAATTTAGTACCTCAAGCAAAAAAGTAGTAATAGTAGTAGAGGAAACACAATTTTTTTGAAACTACTTGTTGCAAGTATCATGGTAAGATGGCACTTACACGCTCCTTTAATGAAGAAAATGTAAAAGTCAGTAACAAGGAATAGACTGAAGCTATGTTGGCTTAACATCAAATTTTTACATATGAGGATCATACAGCTTATTGCCCTCAGTCATGAACATGAACAGGAATTCCATGAATGATTTTATATCGGTATATGGCTCCATTCCCACAGAGGTAGATTTGCTGCACAGACAGCCTGAGATAAGTCACTGGCGCTTTGCACAGTCATCTACTTGTATAGGTAGCATAACCTGTATGCTTAAAAAAACCTAGTTTGATACCATGTGTTTTTAGTAACATATGTTCCTTCCCTGATCAAAAAACATGACTGAAAAGGTAACATTATGAATGAGATAACTTTATGCAGACACTTTAATATTACCTGAATACCTGATTTTCTGTGCCAGCTGCAGCTTCAGGATTCTGCGGCTTCATCAACACCGTTCATCAGAAATCAGACAGGAAAAATTGGGGGGTTTTATCTTCCTGTGAACCAGGCATCCAGAGTCTGTCAAGTAAAAGAGATGGTATGGAGCATATCTAATTTTTGAGGAGCTTACACACACATAAATCTTTCTATCGTGGCTCTCATCTACAGCAAACATGACACAAAGTATTCCTAGAATATAAAAAGAGAGAATATAAAAAGATAAATAGGAGTTCTGCAGATAAGAAATCTAGAGTATGATCTCCATCAAATAAAATGCTTGAGGATGGCATTTGTAAGATAGCTTGAGTGAATACTTTTTCACAAGATGCACTTACTAATGACTCTGTTTATAGAAATAAATATAAGATATTAAAAAAAAATAGTATTTATTAAATGCATCAGGAGTTTCAAACATTATATGTACCCTAAAATCCATTTGGTAATTGTTCCAATTCTAAAATCACATTTACCAATTTTTGGGTTCGTCTTTTCTCCAATGTGTCTAAATCCCAAAATATCAGAATAACCTAGAGCCCAGTCCTGAAGCTGGCATGTGGGGCAGACTGATTTACAGGGATGAAATTCCATGAAGTTTTAATCTGTATGTAATTGTGGTACTTTCCACAGTTTCATCATGGCCCAGCTTAAAGCAAGTGTTTTGACTAAAGTGTTTCCGCCAGCCTGGATTTTTTTATTTGAATCCATGGTCAGCTGCATAATATTCTAAAATCAGTGTAGCATCTATTTCCTGACATTGTTAATGAATGTTGTATAGACCAGAAAAACATTTGTGAAGGCCACAATGGGCCATCTGTAGAACAAAACAATATAGCAAGCAGATCCTGAGGCAGTACAAATCAAAGCCACTAAAATGACAGCTAGTGAAGTGTCATGCTCATTAGCCTGTTACACAAGCTACTAAGCCTTAATTTCCCCCCAGATACGATAGGCCATCTTGGATGTCTTGGGAATTGCTCCCAACATCTCTGTTTTCAGGATTACTAAAGACATATCAAGCAGAATATTGTGCTGGTACATAAACTACAACCCGAGTTCTCTGCACAGAAATGTAGCACAAATAGAGTGTCAAAGACGGCTCAACCAACATACATCCCAGAAAACACTAGTCTCTATGCGATTCCCATACCACCCTTCTTAGACTATCAAAACTGCTCGTATTTTCCTTTGTTGTGAAAAATACAGTAGTTTTAGTGTTTTCACTTTAAAATTAGGCCCACAGCCATTGCCAAGCAGTGCCCAAGTTAGTGCTTATAAAGGAAGTAAAAGGTCAGCCAGCATAAAAACCCATGCTGTAAGTTTAGAGATGGTCACAGAATCACAGAATGGTAGGGTTGGAAGGCACCTCTGGAGATCGCCTAGTCCAACCCCCCTGCCAGAGCAGGGTCACCTAGAGCAGGTTGCACAGGAACGCGTCCAGGTGGGTTTTGAATATTTCCAGAGACGGAGACTCCACCACCTCTCTGGGCAGCCTGTTCCAGTGCTCTGCCACCCTCAAAGTAAAGAAGTTCCTCCTCATGCTTAAATGGAACTTCCTATGGTCCTCACAGACCAGATTTCACGCATGCTATCTGGGAAATGTAGGGGAGCCTATACAGCTCCTCATGCCATTGCTGCCTTAAATAAGCACACCAGTCAGCAGAGCTCCGTTTGCCAGTTCTAATGCCTTCTGTTTCTCAGACACTTGGTCAAACTCTCTCCTGTTGTAACTGAGAAATTCTCACAAGATTCAATAAAAACTGTGCTTACTTTGCAAAGGGACAAATTTGATGCCCTGAGAAGCAGTTCACAAAAGCTAGTATTGGGGCTAGCCTCCCCAGGCTCCACTGTTGACGGTGGAGAGAGACTTCAGCAGAGGACAGTTTAAATCTATGCTCAACTGCTCATTGAAGAAACGTTTTTCTCTCCATTGACTACAGAGGGAAACTAGAGATTTTAACTTTCTGCATCTGAAATTACCTGAATGCAAATAAGCCATCACAGTTATCATATTACTCTTGATTGTGACCCAAAATACTGTGGTTTTACAAAACCACTCTACTTCGAAAATAATCCGAAAGTACATGCAGAAAGTATGGAAGACTAGTCAAACACCAGCTTGTGTGAAACGCCCAAAAATCCCTAGTAGTGTACACTTTAGCTCATAAACAAGAAAAAGAGTTCTATAACACAGAATAAGAAAGTGAAATTACTATCTCATACTTGTTCAACTATTTCCAGAGAGTATCCATTAATTTAGTGACTTCCTTTTATTCTGTGACATGTTCATAGCAGGGTCACCAAGAAAAGACCACATAAAATTCCTTCTTTGGTATTTAAAAATGAGCTAAGGATATGTTATTTAATGTTCCTTATATAATGAGACATTAGATCCAGATAATTAATTTGTAAAAAGTGAAAAGAAATGAAAAAAGATAGGGGGAAAAAACAGAAGAAATAGAATTTTTTAAATAACAAAAATTAAAATGTATTGTTGCAGAGATTCACTGACTCAGTGCAATTCAAATAATGTTATTATTGTTGTAATTTAATTTCAGAATTTGGTGCATAATCCTGATAAACCCACTTATGGGACATATGATAAGTCATAAAACAACATACTGTATTCCCATAACTGGACGTGAGATATTGCTCTATTACGAATGGCACAAGCACACAGATATCCAGTCAGTTATGATACAAATATGATTGGAATGCTGAAAAACCATCTCTGAGAGTACTTGGCTTCTGCCTTTTTCGTCATTTTCAACACGTCCCAGAATCTAAGGAGCCCTCTGGATGCAAACAATGCCCACGTGCACTTCCCACCATGTTCACTTCAGTCAAACAGCTTTTTCCCACAGTCTTTCACCCCATCTTCACACCTCAGCTACTTCTCTTCTTTCCTCACTTGACTCTCCTTCCCGTTTCTCTACTTATTTTTTCCAGTTATGCACAATTCAATGAATAAGAGAATATTGGTGTAGGCTGTGAACCTATTGGGATATTTGCCATTATCATACCATGAGACATATGACATTCCTTCTGTTCTTAAACCTTGTATGTGCAACATGGACTGTCGTGCTCTGCGTTAGCACAGCGCATAGTTGGGGACCTTTTTTTGACTCATAGGTATTTCCAGAACCTTATTATTATCACTAATAATGTTGATAAGAAGGTTAACAGCAAGAATTCAATCTAATAAAAGCAAAACATTGTCTAAAAAAAGATAAAACTCCAAACTATTTAATTACCAAGAGCATCATCTGGCCTGAAAAAATTAAGGCTATCTGAAATACAGACAGTTTAGCTTTCCTCTTTCCTGAGTCAGATATATTTCTTAAAGGAGAAGACAAGTATTATAGCATTATGCAGGGGACATTGTTCCTATCTGTATACTAAAAAAAAAAATAAAAAATCTGTTAAATATTTTTATAAAAGTGTTCTTCATAGCTTAAGTTGCTTAATAGGAGTTTAAGTGTTCACCAGTAAATTCTAAGGAAGACTATACTATTTTCATACTTAATTGCATGCGTATCCCTAAATTAGTTCATCACTAGAATGGCAGCTTATATTTAGTAAGCAAAGCATCTGTTAAAACTGCAATTTCTGAGTGCAATTGAATCTGATAAATCTGCAAAGGTAAAGACAAGTTGACAGTGTCACTATAAGTCTAAGTGGACATACAAGGTTCACTGATATTAGCATAAAATGTAAAGTATTACCAGCTGACGTGTTCACATTTAAGGAAGCAGATCGTAGTTCTGAGGTCTGCATGGGCATTGTCCCTTCTCAACTACCCCAGTGAGATCTTACTAACTTAATCCTAAACTTAATTCATATCACTATTGTCACACTTGACAGACAATATCTAGTACATAGCAATGAGGCTCAGCTCTTAATACTTGAACACTGTGTGTGAATCAAGAAGGATCTTTATTAAAAGACTTGACTAAAATTAATAAATGAAAAATATGCAGCAATTTGTTAAAGAAAATTGTATCTCTTTTAACTAGCTTTACCAATTCTTTTTAAAAACAGCAACAATGGTAAACAGCATGGAAATACTATTGCACTGAATTCTATTATTGAGTTGTAAACCTCCTATTGAAATATTAGGTTTAAATGTATGGAAGAGTGGAAGAGGGGTGGAGCAGAAATTCAAGAAACAGAAAACACAGTTAATTATGCTGAGTCATATAAAAGAATATTGATTTAAGGTGAATAAAACTATCAACTCTAATCTGTTCTATGACTGTTGTGTCAGTGTCTGTGCAGTTCTACTGCAGTGAACTTCCTGAATTATTATGAAGTTGTTGGACTCTGCAGGCTAGAAATATCAGTGAGTATTGGACAACGGCTGGATGACTTTTGAAATGTACACATACTAAAAAACAGAGATGGATGAAAGGGCAACCCATTTTACATGGCAAATTTTAGAAAAACACAGTTCTTAAAGAACCCTGTTAAGATTTATTTTTGTATGAAAATTTGATAAAACCCAATAATTTCTAGCTTGCTTGCTTTTCCTCTCTCTTTCCGCATTCTCCCTTTCTCACCATAACTTTTTAAGCTGAAATAAAAATAATACAAAATATGTTTCTCAGTTTCTGTTAAAAAAACAAACAAACAAACAACAAAATCCACAACATTTTTTCAAAATGAAGGAACTTGAATATTTCCAACAGTTTTTGGTCATTTCCATCCTGTCATTGGTTCTTCTCAGTGAAAGTCAAATTGCATTTAATAGGAATCAATGAGCAAAATTCAACAAGTTCCTACGTTTGAATCCAACAATTTTTATGCTAGTATTATACCACTATCAATGAAACCAGATTCACATCTATTTGTTTTAGTCAGTTAACTACAAAAAAAGCCTCAGCTTATCAAGGGTCCATACTTAGACTATATACCCACTGTAAACTGTCTGTACTTTTTACATTCTCTATTCTACTGCTAGTTTAACCCTGTACCACTACTGATACTAAGCCCATAGCAGTACCTCCTGTGAAATAATATGAGGAAATAGAGAGGGGACTTCACAAGGATTAAATTTTTCTTTTTATGTCTGATCATAGCTTTTCTGGCCTCCTTTCAGATGGAATACATTCTTTGACAGTGTGCAGGAATCAAATATGACAAAAAGCAAGTCCTAGCTGAATAGTTGACTTTGAAGGAAGTTGTCCATCATACTACACACATTTGCAATGAGCTCTATGTGAACTCTCATTCAATGCCACACTAGCTTTGTCTTTTAGATACAGCAAAGTGGTAGCAGGAGAGAAATTAAGCAGAGGATCTTCTCTATGGTAATGTAATAACAGTTGGAAGGACAGGTTCTACAGGTTTTCTGTACTATCTCTTGCATTTGCTTATGGTAAGAACAAGTGAAAAAATCTTCAGTGCAAACTTTTAATCCAAGCTATTAGATTTTGCCTCTAGGCTCTGTGACAGCCAAGTGGAAAACTGTTAGGAGGCGGTCAGAAAATAGGAAGCATTCACCAGAAGTCAGTGTATTATAATCCCTTATCCTGCTTTAGGTCAAGACAAAACAGACCAACATTCAGAAGGGAACATGGAACAAGTTTAAACAAAGCAGCAGCAGGATATTGCCCCTCAAGATGTCCTTTGGTTTAAACAAAGCAGGATGAAGCAAGTTGAGAAATCTTAGTCAGAAATGCCAATAAAACCATGACTGCCAAAACATTAGAAGATTCTTGTTACTATAAGAATTTTTTTAATTTTCAGACCTTTTCAAGAGCAGGCTAGTCTAAATCTCAGAAAAGGGAACCAATTCATCAGAGCCAGAACAATAAGTCAATGTAACTGTATAGTAAAGCAATAAATAGTAATAAAAATCATAATACAAAAGTTACATCTAAAGAAGAGCATGGAACTATTTCAAAAGGGGTTTTCTTTCCCTTTTTTTTAAGAGCGATATCTTACAATTGCACTATTTGGATCTATTACAGTTATCCACAAACTCTTTCAATGCTTTTGACAAGGTCTGCCTAATTATCACTAGCTCCTGTGGTTTGCCTGCATTATGTGTCCAGGGATCAACCATAAAGGGATTTTGTTTCATTCTAACTATTTCTTTCCTAAAAGTACAAGAGGGTGGGATTAAAAAAAAGGAGGAGAAACTTGGGCAAAACCAACCTTGTACTCTTTGTCTACTTGTCTTCTTCCAGAACCTCCTTGTTCCTGGAGCTGGCAGATGGCACATGTTGGCAGGGGCAACTCTTTTTGCAGATTCAGTCTGCATACACAAAACAATGTACTCTCTGACTCCAATTCTGGCACAACCTAGAACTTCCTCCATGATTACTTTGGCTTTTGACATAAGAGAGATCTCAATTACCCACTCTCTGTAGGAACCCATAGGCATCACTAAGAAGACTAGACCTAACCTGGGGAGTCTCTGGAGTTTTACGCATTCGAGGGGGAAAAAAAGGGGGTGATGATGTCCAGCTGTTGAATAAATCTTTCCACTTGTCACTGACAAAGGAGGTAAGCCATATGGCATAAAACCTCATCTGTGTAATTCTTAGCAAACATTAAAACCTTTATTTGGGTCAATACAATATATTCCTATGAGCGCTTTGGCCAAATTGTTGAACTAGACCAGGTGTTTGCAAACTTACACATCACCACAGCGTTTACTTCTCAGAATTTCTGCCTTCTTATTCTAACATGGTGATTCTGAAAATATTTACTAGGCAATGGAACCTGTCCTATTGCATCACTGAGGCTGGGACAGATATTTTTCTTCAATATGAGTTAGGTTTTTTCTCTTCTTCTTTCCCAACATCAGATCTGTCAATGATGGATCTCAGGCCCAAGGCTACAAAAGGGGAGCAGAAGATGCAGGGAGAATCACAGCATCATTTTAAGTCATGTGCTTAAACAGCAGTTCTCTGTTTTTAAACATGGGGCAAGCGAACAATAAGTCCAGACGTGTTTGCTGACATACTTCTCAGTCCCAGTGAGACCATTCTACGAAATTCTTCTATGGCTCACAAGCCCTCTGTCCTACCCCCTACCACTGATGGGGGCTCCCAGTGAATGAAAATTAATTAGTATCAAGCTTGTTACAGGAAAGTAATTTTGCTCCTGAAGACAATGTGGCATGACAAGAGGGTATGGGGGTTAGAATATGCCTTTGCAGTAATATCTTGATGGGTATATGTTGGCAATTAAAGTTGGTCCAAAGTGGGGTGCTCCAGAGTGCCATTTCACCTACATTGCCTATGAGTATGTCCTGGGATCTCTAAGACTTGGACAGCTCTGGAGTTTCTCCCACACCGTACCAATCAAGTCACTCTTATAATGCCCCAGGAGTGATCAAAAAATAAGGCACCGTTGAAAATGACAGAATTTTGCCTATGGAGCTTCACAGGGGTGCGCTTGCAGGAGTATAAATGCAACCACTGGGACACAAACAACTGTTTCTGAATCATGTTGCTTTCTTGTTCTCTCTGTAGAATATTACCACATATTCTATATTTAATTTTCAGCAATAATATCTGGCATACCCAGTAGATAAGATTCTCAGTGCCTTCTCACTGGTCCATTCACAGGATCAAATTTTCAGACAGCACGTGCAAAGATATTACTTTCTTCAGAGGACAGACGTAGCAATCAAGACTAAAATTTTCTCTGGGAAAGAAAACAAAACAATGAAGCACAGATGATTAGAACTGCTGAGTGAGTCTAAGGTATTCTGTACAGGCAAGTGACTTTCAAAGAAAAAAAAAAACAAGACATCCTAAAAGATCTCATACAGTTTTTGAGATAGTGTGTGGCGGAAAGAATACACAGAATCATTAAGCAGTGCCTATCACCACCATCAAGAGAAACGACTGACAAGATTTTTTTCTGAGTACGCCAGCCTGACCACATGTCAAGGTATACCAATCCAAACCTAATAAGATTAAGTTACTCTCTCAAAGATTTAAAACCACACTGTGGAATTCCTGATAAAAATGTTAAAGAGATACATGAGTTTGAGAGGGCTAAACCTGCTATCATGAATAGCTTGATAAACAAGTCTACATGAGTCCTTTTTTTTCTTCAGTTAAACAACATATGTTTTCTTAACCATCTAGTGAAGAGCAACTATAAATACGAGGAAAATCTTCTTTGGTCAAATCCATTAAGCCTGAACACACATCCCTAGGGGGATACTGATTATCTCTTAACTTATCTTTCAAAGCTGATCATTAAATTTATTACATGGGAAATCTATCCCACTTAACATGTTGGCCTAATTCAGACTTCTGAGCACCCTGTAGTCATTCAATTAGAACTAGTTAATACAAATAAGCTTTTTAAAGTAAAGAATCATGTAAGATTATGTGTCCAAATTCTAATCCTATTACTTAAGTTTCCTCATAGGAAAGATTTATTCTTGAAGTCTTAGCAAAACTCTATTGATAAAACACTTTATTTGGTAAAAAGACATAAAAATAAATTGCTTTGCTGGCCCAACTAGGATTAAAGCCTGAGGAATCAATATTCCTGTGTTTTATGTGTGTTGTAGTCTGATAGTCATTTTTCTTTTATGCTACTGAGCTGCATTTTGAAAGTTTTTTGATCTACTAACCCTGACAAAAAGGCCTCTGACTTCTGATACCCCAAGGAACCTGATTTCCTCCCGATTTAATATATTGATTTACAGGGCACTACAACATAGAGAGTTCTATTAAAGGAAAACTAATATAATAAAATTGGTCAATATTCTACCCAGACCAGCTTATAAAGAAAAAATCACTTTTAGAAAGTGTGCCTTAAATGGAGTTTTATAATGGATAAAGGGTCAGATCACTTCTATCTTGAACGTGAACAGAACAGACAAGAGCATTCTCTTTCTCTTTGGATTGCTTTGAAGTAGTTTGTGTTGTCCATGGCATCTACCTAGAAACAGTGACTCTGTTCCACTTAAAATTAATTTTAAGTGAATTAATATATCTCTGTGTGCTTTCACACTGTCCAGGCAATTTCTTCACCCATAAACCTCCAGGATACTAAATTCAGACACCTAACCTTCTTTTCCGCACAGTTCTCCATCCAAGAACATCTTACCAACAATAAGAAAAGTTACTGAGTTCAATAACTGTATGGATACAGATATTTCACAAGATTCAGAAAGGCACACATCTTGCTGGCTGGGGCTAAAAAAAAGCAGGAGAATGGAGAGAAAAAGAATGGAAGAGATGATGGAGAATTGTTAGCTACCCTGTTAATGCTTATTAATCACCCACTTTTGCTGCTTAGACGTATTAAAAGCTTCTAAACCACACAAAAGACAGATTATTTAAGAACACAATGCCTTGAACAAAAATTATTTTCTTTCTTTATTCTATAAGAGAGATTCTCACGAATCACACAACACGGTCTCCATTTAGCCAGCATGGCAAAATTTCAGATGAGAAAGAGCTGAGTACTTTTCAGTTCTAGAGTTTTCAAAGAGCAGATTATCCCCGTGTGAAATCTAAAGAGCACATATAATAAATAAAAGAGTAACAGCCTTTCAAAATCATAGATTTCCACTTTGGAAAAAAAGCAGCATTGTAATTCTAACCTCATGTTCAGTTTATCCAAACACTATCTAAATCACCGCTGCATGAGGACTACAAAAGCTACAGATCCAGGCTTTACTATGACTCTTACATGGAATTTGTCTGAACTTGTTTCCATTTACACAGTAGGTCTCATGAGATATTTTCAGGTTTATTAGAGGGGCTTTTCTTCTTCCTGCCATACTCTTCACTGGAGACTATCGCAGATCAGCCTCTTTCAATCCTTAAACTTATTTAATTAATGAATTGTCTGGATTATGCTTATCTGAAGCAACATATGGGTAATATCTCCAACTGTAACACAATCCCAAGCTACCAACTGAAAGCTCTATGTTACAATTTGTGTAGGGCATAGGCCAGTTCCATCACAATCAATTGAAAAACTAAACTTTGTTTTGTTTCTTCCACTTGTTGCTCTTAAGTTCACTGCTGATGATGATTTTCTTGTTTAAAAAGATCTTTATACATTATTTTAATCAATACAAATGGGAATTGATAGAAAAACAGGAAATACAAAGTTTTAAAGGCTTGTTGAGAGCTCCAGACTCAAACTCCAAATGATGAGAACTCATGCCAATTGTAACCTGTTAAAGTTCTATGTGCATCTTGATTTTCAGAAATTTATAAGCAACTAAAAATAAAGATTTTCAATAGTAAAGGTAAATTATACTACCATTCAATTTTTTAATTTATTCTTAGATTTGCACACAGAAAGGTCAGTAGAAACCTACTATATTTAATTGATTTTCCTATCTTCTTAATTTAATATGCTTCTGTAATCCTTAGTTGGTTAAAAGCAGTTTTTGATCACTAAGCTTCAGTAAAACTGTGTGACTTGATAGTCATAAGTCAGCACTTACACTTGTGTGTAAATACAAAAATAATTAAAGAACTGGTCCTGTATTTGCATAAGCCTCGAAAATATAACATTTCATAACTAATGATATTATTTGAATTAGAAACTTGTTGAAAACAAAAAGACAGTAGTTTGATTCTGAATATTATCTCCATAATTCGGAATGATGAGACACCATCTCATTTCACTTAGATGGAATAAATTGACACTGTGGAAAGCTTCCAATCATCTAAATATGCAAAAGGGTTAAGAAACAATAAAGTATCCTAAACTGCTGAGTCCAGTCTGCTGACAGTTGTAACTCGGTAGACTCCAAAGGAAGAATACTATGGTTTTGAACTTAAGTGTATAAAAATCACAGGATTATCTGCATCTGTGATTCAATTCCCATGCTGTTTTGAATTGTATACAGGAGTATGCCCTTTAACAGTAAACAGAGTAACTCCACACATACTACTTCTTTATGCTACTGATAAGATAATTTATTTAACTGCTAGCTTTTTACCATCTATTGCATAAATATGATGCCATACTGGTAAAGTGTTTGCCTGTCAAATTATTGAACAAATACCAGCATGTTGCTGAATTTTTCTTTCAAGAATATCTATCGTCTTAAAATGATGCCCAGAAAACACAGAAATACTAAAGAGTATGTGAAAAGAGCAAAGAAAGATAATCTGATAATTTTGTAATTGGTTTTGCTTAATATACCTTATGTTCTTTAAGGGATAACCACAGTGTCCTAGGTTAAATTATACAATTGTATTTGAAAACTATAGCACTACGGGGCTGTATTCTTGTTTTCATAAATCATTGTGTTTTAATACAATTGAAAACTTCTTAGACCCCCTGTACCGACAAAATCTTGTGACAAATGCACTGTACAAGAACTACAGATTTACACTTGGGCTCTGACAAAAAAAGCTTTGATATTATCATTGGATTAGTACTAGATTAATTTTCCAGTTCTTCTACTCTGTAGAAATTCAAGTAGCCTAGGTACCTCATAGGTACCACTGAGTTGCCACCTATTCCTCATAAATTAATATGAGGCCTTAAATCTTCTGTCTTCTGTAACAGTACTGTGTATGTTCCATTATTTCCATGTTTTACATTTACTTTTTAAAATGTCACAATGCATTCTTTGCAGTTAAGAGTCCTTGGCCCACTCTCACATTAAAAGGTCAGTGTTTAATCTATCACTCAGAGACATCATGGTTGTAACTGTGGGAGTTATGGTCTCTTTGCTGGATTAGCCTAAGTAGAAAAAGCCCCCAGCAGGATGGCATGGACACAGAGGCTGACGAGAAATCCACTGGGGGAGAAACTAGACATTGCAAAGAAACACTGGAACAACTTATGTAAGGAAAGCATAAGAGAGGGGGGAAAGACATTTTTTCCTTTTCATTGAGCATTTTGTAGTGCTTATGTGTCCCAGTGTATAGTTGTGCAAAGATACCCAACTACTACAAAAATAAGGAATGCAGTCAGTGCGTCACTTCACCTAGGCTATCATGACACCCAGAGAAAGGGTTACCTTGAACATTTCTGCATGGCACATTACGATGCTAGATCATACCAGCTGAGCAGATATGGCATCATATCTACAGCTAAAATATGAAGCTCTGTCTAGATATATCATTACATTTTCACTATAGAAGAAAACTAGTCTCTCATCATACATCTATGACACTACATAAAACAAAAAGGGAGTCAAGTTGGATCATCAGGGCCCTCTCAAGGCCAAGAGCTCTGTCTGTTGGTAGCCTGCTTTCCTGCTTCGCACTGGCCTGTCTCAACAAGCTTTTTGCCTGGACAATGCCCAGGCACAGCTGGGCCTGCATATGCTAAAGACAGCTCCCAGTAGTCAGTATAGAAGAGGAAAGACCAAGTTTGGACTCCTTTCTCTCTGTGTAATCCTCCAGCAGTTTTCCAGTAGGATTTAATACCTTAAACATCCCCATACGCCTGCATGTCACTTCCCCCAGCATACAACACGTATTCTGAGTTTCACACAGTTCGCACATTCTTTCATGCTATTGACAATTTAAAATGTCTGCCTCCACCCAAATGCACACACTATGTAATTGTGTCTTGGGCTACTGAGGCCTGGAAGAAACAGGGCCAAACGCCATGTAATGATCTTTGGCTCTGCTTTATTAGAGGTACAGAAATAGTGCCAGATACCAGTGTTCAGTAATTATTTGCTCTTTTATCAGATACCATTTATAAGCTCAACAGTGTAATATGCGTAGGTCAGACAGATCATCTTTTCTGTGTATATGCGCTTGGGAGGTCAGTCATGGGTTTAGAAATAGGAATTTACAAAGTGGCTTTTAAAACAATTTTAAGAATTACTGAAAAATCTTTTTACCACTATTTAAGGAATAGTCCTCCACCCTCTCTCTGATCTTTTTCTGGCATACATATAATATCACTATCAGAGAAAGAAAATGATCTCTAAATATTTTTGAAACTGTTTTGTCGTGAAGCACAATGCCGAAAGCACGGTATTCAGGAATGCCTTTGCTTTGATGGGCTAGCACAGATGTAGAACTATGTACAGCTGTATGCTCTTTGTGCTAAGGAACTTAAAATGGTTCAGCAAACTTTTGCTTCAGAACATGTACTGTGGCATGCAGCAGATCAGGGCCTCACATAGGGTTGAGGAAAACAGGGTAAATATGAAGTATAGTGCTTATATTGGTAAGCATGCCAGAACTCAAGTATATCACAACACATGGGTTTCAGTCAACAGCATGACAGCAGTGACAGCACGTCATGACACCCTCCCTGTAAAGCTGTAGTCAGCGATAATGAAAATGCCTGCTATCAGGTACCATTATTTAAAGGATTATAGCTCATCACTACTGCTACTAGGCAAAAACCTCTGATGGTGTGATACTTGACACTAATTCTGATAGTTTGTTATCACTGGGTTTAACTATGAAAGGCACATAATGAGTGAATGAGGGCACCAGCTGTGTATGCAGGCTGACAGAACATCCCTTTTTGTGAGAGTGGTTTGGAAATCCTACCGGTTTTCACAGCAGTGCTTATATCATTTTTGTCAAGGAGAAATTCCTGGATAAAGCCAGAGAACAAGGGAGACCACGACTAAAATATCAGTTTAATTGCCAGATCATTGACAGAGATGACAAACTTAAATCTCAGCTCCCCATATACTAGGGTAGTGCTTTATATTATATACACTTCCACAATGGTGTTCTCCCTGTAACCCCTGTTTGTAGCCACTATATTTTTCTGTAAGTAATGTCAGAAGACACTTCCGTGAGTAGGCCAAGTCCTACAAACTGAACTATAGTCACTTTCTCTGATTTTTCCTGCCAAAAAAATCTAAGGTTAAGCACAACACAGACCAAGAATATCTGAAAGCTCACACACGTTTGTAGACTGGAAGCACTGTCACCCATTTCTCATTCTCAGAGCCCAGGGCTGAGCTTGTCACTTTTAGCAGACCTCACTCAAGACCTCTGTCATTCTGCTGACATTCAGGTCATGAGTTCACAAAACTCAGTGGTGACATACACTATTTTTACTTGCAGTTCAGCATGTCTGGAAGCAGGACATTTGAAGCATTGCAGCCCCAAGCAATTGTATAATATTGTGGTGCAATAATGTTTTGAGAAAAATTCACCAAATCATCTTTTCAGTGACATACAATATTTTGAAATTGCAGTTTTCTCAGTACAACCATCCTAAAAACTACACTACAAACAAGGGATATGTCTTATGTGATGTTCTTAGGGTCTGTAGCTTCCAAAAGCAGAGTGATAAAGGAAGGAATGGTTGGATTCTCAGATAAAATTAATACACTGACTGGAGCATCTGAATTACATAGCATAGCTTGTATTAGAGAAAAAGAACAGAAAATAAACCCAACTTGTATTGTTATTATTGTTTATATGCAATCTATCATTTTAAAGAAAATAAGACAATTATAATTTTCTAATCTTGACTAGATACTGCAAGAGAACTTAACGTAAGTTTTGTATCAAGCCAGTAACATGCAATCCATTTGGTGTATACTAGAAAGGCATTCAAATGACTGAATGAATAAGGAACTAAAAATCTGCCATCCATCTTCCATCATAATTGTTTACAGGCTCAACTAAGTCACTGAGAAACTTGAAATATTTTGCAGTCAGTATCACACAGTATCAAATTTCTGATAGCCTAAGCCCAAACCAAAATAAAAACAGTCCCTTCAGAGAAACAGACTGACAAATTTGAGTGCAACATATTAAAATAATTTTCATAAGATAATACAAATATTTTCATAAATTTGACACTCTTCTTAACTACAAAATAAACCAATTGCCACTATTTGTCTGTTTATTTTTATATCAGAAATTCAGACCCAGAGCAAGGTCTGAATAGCTCTCTACTTGATAAGAATGTAACCTATTAATACATAGCGATATTACCTGACTCTATCACAAGGATGGCTGAACAGTCCATTTCATCAGCCAAGGTGACCTTGCCAGCAGCCTGTCTATAGAGACAGGTGGTAGCTACTCATTCCCAAGGCCTACATCTCCCTTCCACATTTTGTGGCTGGAAGCATTTTGGATGTGATAAACAGTCCTCTCTCTCTCAAGGTTTGGTATTAATCAGGTTATATTAAAAACTCTCCACCACTTTCACACAGCCCACGTTGTTTAATGACCTCCCCAGCATTCAGTCAATGAGTGAAATTGGAATCTCTCAAAGTGCTTACCCTGAGTCTGACCAGAGTGAACATGCACACCCAACCTATGCTTTCTAATATATAACTTATTGAATTGCATTACCTGGAGCGGTGAAATGCACTTGTAGCAACATTAACCTTATCACAAGATTAGCTACAGCACTGTGACTAGAGGTCTATCGGAAGTAATTTGTCTTGGTTTGACCTGTCATGAGATCACTTAATAGGAAACTAAATAGCCTACAGATCTTAGCACAATTTCAGACGATTCAGCTGTTTGTGGTCACAGCAACGTATCCTTTTGTCTCAGACAATGCCTTCTAGGCACTCCACTTGCTCACCCGTTGGTATGCTTTGATCTTCACTTCAGTATGTTTTTATACATGTCTTATTCCCCCAAGCCTTGAAGGACCATGAACCTTATTTATAGAATGAAAATGGAAAATGTTTTTCAGTTGCTTTAATTGATTTTGTCTGAGGTCTAACAGATGGACACACAAAATGCATTTAAGACTTGAAGCTGACCACCTGGAAGACCTTGGGAAGGGAGTGAAGAACTCTCTGATAATTCATTTCCACAAGCCTTATAAAGAAACAGAGGCATTATCAATCCAGACAATCATAACTAACCATGGAAGAGGCAGAAATGGCATCGTATCTTTCTATTTACAAGCAAAGCACAACTGAAATTTTACCATCATAAAACAAAGAAGAACGCTTACTGGCAATCAGTTATTGTGTTCTCACTCTGATAGACTGGATGGATGTGAACTTATATACAAAGAATCTTCTTTTCATCCTTTTGAACTAGGAGTAGTACAGTGTCTGTCTAAGACTGTTTTAGACCAACAGTATCCATTTAACCCTAAGAAAATTGCAGAGCAGATAGCGACCACTCTTCCTTTTCCAATCTTCTGTTCTCACCCATACTTCTTTTTTCCTTAGCAACTGAAATAATAACAAAGGAGTCGTTTTGTACCTGTCCCATTGCTACCCTCTCTGTTAAGGCCATAAGTGAAGAATCCAGTGTAACTTCCTATAGCAAACCCCAGAACAATCCACTAGCATATTCTTATGCTTTTTTTAAAAGCATTACCACCAGAAACTAGGAAGAAAGTAGCGGCTTTCTCCTAGGCAAAACTTACATAACATTGCTGAAATATAACCTCAGAAAAAAATGACAAAACTAACATTTGTCAAGGAGAAGCTAGATCTGTACTGGTAAATTGAACATGACCAGCGCATGTGCTCAAAATGCTGAAAGGTCATTGCTCATATGATTAAATTTTTGGAACAGCCTTTGGCATGATTCACAACTACACTTTCCCAGAGAATTCCCAGATGGCATTTCTCAGGTAACGTTTTCAAAAAGCAGCAGAGATGAAACCATGCCATTTTGGCATACTTCTCTGTCATAGTCCCTGGGCTTTATGCCACCAGGGTCACACCTGCACAGTCTCATGTCAGCTCCCCAGCAATGTAGAAGGCATGGCACTGTGATATTAAAAAATGTCCCTTTTCTGAGATCTCTCTTTTTTCAAGACTCAGACAGCAAAGGCCAAGTTGTCTCATCCAGGAAAGAGGTATGTTTACTATCGCCCAAAATGAGCTGGGGAAGATAAGAGAGGGATCGGACTCCAACTGAATCACCTCCACTAGCTATGCTGAGCTTGTGTTTGGAAACTACCACACAGCCACTACCATATATAGGGGTAAATTTAAAAGTTAAAGCTGCCTTACTCAGAGCACAAGACTGACAAAGTCATTAGTTCAGCATAATTGGAGTAAGTTTACATCATATCTCTCACACAGTCAGAGGGACACCGAGGCTATAGTTCTGCCTCCCCCTCTCCTTGTCTGACTGAAGCATTTTTGAATCTGAAGATGAGTGCAGAGGTGCTGAGATGAGCCGCCCCACTCTGTATAAGCATCTCCGCAGCACTCAGGCATCTAGCCTGGCAGAAGCAACTATCTGCTGCTGAGCAGACATCCAATTGATCACTGGTCTGCTCTTGCCATGTACAAGGGCCAGGAGGATATACACTCGGCCCTTCTCAAAGTTTTTTTCATAAATTTAAATATAGCATTTATATAAATAAAGCTTGCACATAGTCCGTATTTGTGTTATAGTTTTTTTAAAAGAAGTCACTAAGACTACTGGCTGGTAAGATAAGAGTTTGGGTCAGGATGGCACCTGTAAGAAGTATGGATGGTGACAGCTTTGATTTTGTGAGTTTGTGTGACAAGGGAAAGTATTTTGTAAAAATCCATCTCTAAAGTCTGGAGGGAGAAAATGAAGAGATGTCATTGAGAAGCATAATAGATATATAGAGAGACAGAACAGGAGCTGTGGAAAACCGCTAGAAATCAGACAGGGACAGTTTAAAGTGCAGTCATTGGAAGAAAGAGGAGGGATTGTGCGTACCTGCTAGAAGTCGATTGGCAGTGTGTGGTACAGCAAAGGACTTAGAGGCAAGAAAAACCCAGAGAGCTCTGAAAGAGCAGGACTGTTTGCAAACACTGTGGAAGCAGGGATGGTAGGAGAGAATCAGAATCTATACTGTAGCAGTTCCTGGTCCCTGAGGCATCATCAGCACTGTGGGGGAATACGGCTTCTCACTACATGGTCTATTTATTGGTGCAAGTAACCTCCAACATAACTCCATCTGCTGTAGACTTGCCAACCCTAAACCTGTTGCCTACTGACCAGTAAGAGCCCATCATAGTAAGGCTACAGAGTTGGCAACCATCTTCTCCAAGGTGACGGGTTTGTAGAATGTGTTACTTTGTTGCAGGATGGCAGGTGCTAGGTTGTGTGGAAAGGGAAAGTGGGCTCCATCCAAAGGTTCAGAGCCTTATGCATATAAGAGTACAAACTCCCCTGTGACGAGAAGTTTGGCCTCAATCTCCTTTCCAGGACCAACACCTAAGCTCTGCTTCCTGCCATTGACTTGAGATGAAATGTCTGCACACCATCAATACCTCCTTTCTCTACATAGTTCACTACCAGAACTAGGTACCTGACCCTACGTGGTATGAAGACTATCAGCTCTTCTAGCTGCAATTTGAAGGCAAAGGTCCTCAGCATGGTGCTGAGAAGATATCAAAAGCTGTCTGCTATAAGAAGCGGGGCTTCAGGTACCTGAACATTCTGAAATGGATTGGTAGCAGCTGCAAACAACATGTAACTGTCTCTGTATAATTAGTTATACAGAGACTGTAAATCTAAAGCATAGGTCATAGGGCTTTTTCTTATATACCTGAAAGCATAACAAAGTTATATTCATCAGGAAGATGAAAGGGAGAAAGGCACATATGATAGACAAACATGTAGATGAGCAGGCACCAACATTCTTTTCCGTATCTTTGCTACCTAAACTGCTGTTGGCAGCAGGACACTCTCACAAGTTTCCTAGTGTAGATATGGGCTAAACCATACCATTTGCCTTCTGCAACAGAGTGTGCACCCTGGCATGTTCAGTTTACTAGTACAGTTATAGACAAAGGGCCCAATTGCCTTTCCCTCCTCTGCAGAAGGAACCCTAAGAAAAATGGAAAGATTAGCATTTTTATATGATTTGCCTCTTAACTGATATGGTCTCTGAAGATATGATGTGATACGGGAGGAACGATGGACTTCAGACACCATCCCAATACACACAAGTGAATGAAGCAGGGCAGTCATCTTAGTCCATTAGTCTTTTTAGTCCTTTTTAGAGGACCCAGTATGTTAAAGATGTGAGCAAAATTGCAATTCTGCACCCTTTGGAGTGCAGAATTCTCCCAATTTGAGGGAGAATATGGTCACAGCCCTCCGATACACTTCATAGAAAGACAGAAAGACAGAAAGAAAGACAGAAAGACAGAAAGACAGAAAGACAGAAAGAAAGAAAGAAAGAAAGAAAGAAAGAAAGAAAGAAAGAAAAAACAGCATAAGCACATTGCGTGAGTTACAGAAGAAAGCAGCCACGATACCACAGGTCCCAAGGAAGAATTAAGTGGAACAGAGTCACAGGTGGAAGATACCTGGTGGCACCCCCTTGCTGGCCTCCCTACATCCACAATGCATGGCTACACATAATGGATCTGAACCACCCCATAAAGAAGTACAGTGAACATTTTTACAAAATGCAACACACAGACAGAGAGAACCTACAGTTATCTTATCTTGGCCTTGCTTTTGATCATCCTTTCACCGCATTTTCTCTGCAGTAAACAATACCAGCAATGCAATCCAATTTTCTTGCAATAACATTTCCAAGTGGATCTCAGTGGGGTCAAATTCTTTCAGTCATGTGTGTTGTTGAGTGCAACAGCCGTCTTTATTTGTGTTATACCACAGGGCAGATGGCCTTTTTCCAAATCACCTCATGCGTATTTGACAAATCATGGGGACATTCCTCACATGCCATGAAAAGTACGGACTTAGCATATTGAGTACAACTTTGCATCTTATTTTTCACAGTAAAAGGGTTTACCCTACACTTCTATAGGTTCTCATCTAATAGAGTTGCCTATAATAAGAAATTTATGCTGCTGCACAGGACATTTGGGTTTTAATCTAGGACAAAAATTGTTACTGGAATGCTATCTTACCAGTGGAGTTATTTATACAGTGGTCTGTACTTATCCAGGGAAAAAGATAGATCTCAAACTAAGAAGAAAAAGCAGCCTAGAAAAATATTCATCAATAGAAAATTATCTATGGCCTTACAGAGGAGAAAGATGGAATAGAAGGTGAATGAATTGATAATTTACACCAATGAAAGATAAACCCCATTTAGAATATAAAAGTATGAAGTTTCTGTAAACCATATCTAATGCTTACAATTGTGTCAAATGTTTTTCCTCATATAAAACAAAATAGTTCTATCACTGTCTGCAACAGCACGCAGTCTAGCTATTTCCAGTAATAGCAATCATGCTACCAAGGGCAAATGTTCAATGAGACATGAAAATCTGGCCATGGTTCTTGGCTTGCATGGAAGCTGAATGGCAGCATATTTGGCTGCGATTTCTACACAGTACGCCAGATCCCTAGAACAGATTCAGAACTGATTTGAAGGGAAAAGAATTGTACAGATGTGCAACAGCTTGATGTCATATGACAACATATGGCATCCCAGTGTAATGATCTTTATAATTACTCTGCCACTGGTCTTCACCTTCTGAACTGAGTTTCACAGAGCACATTAGCGGGGGACAAATTGTTTATCCAAATAAAAAAATAAAGTTGGAGGCCAACCAAAAAGATTTACAAAATCTTTGATTCACTGATTTGCTAACTAAACAGTTTCTAAATAAATCTTTTTTAAAAGTTTGCACTGAAATGTATTTCAACTTACATTTACACAAATTTTAAGAAAATCATCAAAACTACAATGAACTAAAAGAAAAATTTATTCTCCAGTCTAAGTAAAAGAAAGCATGTTTTCTAGGCCTAATTTCTCCAGTTCATCTATCCTCTCAGATATTATCTTTATGATTGAAATTGCACCCTGCAATGCCTATTTCTCTCTGCTGACTAAATAAAAAGTTCAGATATTTTTACCTCTATTTGCTGAAATGAATTTCTCTCCAACTTACAAATACAAATAAATTACCAAAAAAAGGATACCATCATACTAGTAAATGTAGGTAAGTAGTCTTTTCTTGATATACAAATGATTAGAGAGGTTTTAGTTTTTTTCTGTTTAAGATTCGAAGAAAAATTCTCAGGAGAGCTCTGGACCCCGGTGTGGTTAATGTAAACCTACTGACAATAAACTATTCCCTAGTAACCTTTTATAGACCTCTTGTCTGGAGGTATGTACAGACCACAGACAGAAAAAAGGAAAAGTCATATAAAAACTATATCGCAGTGAAATTCACAATCCAGTTCAAAAAGCACAATTTGGAATGTGATAAGCCGAAATTATTGAGATACAGTAGGAATAAGCTTTCAAAGTCTGATTACACTGTGAATTTATTCCCATATGTGCATAAGAGACAGGTGAATAACTGAATTGCGGATTCTATGTGTCACTAGAAATAAACAGTGTGTCAGAATGTAAGTTTAGTCACTCGGTAGTATTTGAAATACAAGCATGGGACTATAGAAAACTAAGTTCAATAAACCAAGCATAAAAACTGCTACTGCTTCACTGATGCTGCATCAAATCCACAATCTCATGTAAAGTGTAAGTAAAATGAATGAAAAAATAAAAACAGTGAAGAGATAATCCTTCATGTGGCATTTAAATAGCGTCCTGTTCTGCACCCGCTGTTTGCAGTAAATACAGAGAGATATTCTGATAGTCTCCCACATGTTGAATGGGACCTCTGGAGCTCCTAAATGTCCCTTAAGCATTACTGTGTTACTCAGTGTGAGTGAACAGCATAATCTCACTCCCTGGACTCAGAGGGAAGGCAAGAGGATTATTGGAGAACGCAGTAATATGAGTAACAACAGCACGTCCATCTGTATCTACTTATATCCCAAAACACATTTCCAAAGCAGCAAATTTCTGTATGGGCTGACAAAGTCTGATAAAATCTGAGCATGTTGCAAATGACCAGAGAACACCATGAAGAAGCCAACAGTGATTGATGCTCAGAAGCCTCATGTGAAGTCAAAGAACAGGAAAAAATCTCATGAAGAATACCTGTACTATCAACCTTTTCCCTCAGTGCACTGAAATACGTGTTGGATCCTCTACAGATTTTGAATTCCTCTGTCAGACAAGCAAACTAAAGACCTACAGTTAAACAGCATGAATTCTCTTCCTCCTCACCTATTATAAATATCATTGATTCATTTTTTTCCACCCAAGATAGTCTAACAATTACCAAATCACAAAACCCATAATAAATATACAGCATATATTTTTACATACTATGCATATTAAATATCATAACTTGCAACATTTAAACATCTCGTAGCAGAAATAACGGTGCGTTTAGTCTGACCTGGACCTCAACTCCATGACTCCACGGATGAGTTCAGAGTACAAGTGTTTGTTCTGTCAGATGTCAGCTCCATGCATATAACCATACTAACATATCACTGAGCATAAACTAAGATATACCGCCTTTCTTTTGGGCTGTATTAACTCAGGAGCAGCTCTGCAGTAACGCTGCCAGCAGATCAAAGCTTGACTTTGTCCAGCCCAATTTCAAATCTAGGTAAAGGAAAACAAGCCTGTTCACATTTGTCCATGTGCACATTTTCTCTGGATCTTAGGATATATTATATTTTAAAAGCTAAAAGACCAATTGATTTCTAATCAATGGCATTCCTCAGATCTGTAAAATGTCACTCAAGATGAATAACCCTGGCAGTGTTTTTATATTAACCTCTTCAAGAAAATGATATTTTTTAATAGTTTTTGTATCTATATTTTTCTCCAGAAACATTGCTGGTTTTAATATGAAAAAGGAAAAGGACAAAATCCTTGCCCGAAGGAGAAAGCAGTTTAAAGTTAATGGCCTTTTAAAAATTATTGGTGATCTTCTTACAAGATACAGAGGAAATATTTTTTCAATAACATTTGTTGTTGAGCTACTTGGGTTTGGGGTCTTTATGTCAGCATATTGTTTATATTTTTCAGAGCATCAAAATAATTTACTGCTGCTTGTATATTTCCATGTTTGCGTGTGCACATACACTGTGGTTTTATGTATGTAGTTTTCTGTGTAGTTGACTTTCTTACAGCTTTACAAAACTGTAGTCAATTTTCTTACAGTTAGAATTTTTCAGCCACAAATGGACCTCACAGATGAGACAATCACAAACAAGCAATGGTTACTGATAGCTACCTTCCTCAAATATAATTAAAATTACTGATGACATACTAATTTCACACATCTCCATGTCTTCAAGTGTCAGCTCTGCTCTGTATCCTCAGTGGCGTGGCTGTTCATTTATGTTGACATTGTGGATTATGTCCTCTCTTCAAAGCTTTATAGCCAAAGTGGGGCTAAAGGGCACTAGGTTGAGTGAGAATATACAAGGTATATGATGTGTACATTTGCTCAAAATTAGGAGTTATCTTGCCTTCAGGGCATTTTATAAACTGATGCTGGCCACAGAGAGAATTATGTACAACCGTGGTAGGTTGACCCTGGCTGGACGCCAGGTGCCCACCAAAGCCACTCTATCATTCCACCTCCTCAGCTGGACAGGGGAGAGAAGGCTTGTGGGTTGAGATAAAGACAGGGAGAGATCATTCAGCAATTACCATCACAGGCAAAACAGACTCAACTTGAGAAAAATTAATATGATTTATTACCAATCCAGAGTAGGGTAATGAGAAATAACAACTAAATCTTAAAACACCTTCCCCCCACCCCTCCCTTCTTGCTGGGCTCAACTTCACTCCTGATTTCTCTACCTCCTCCCCCTGAGCAGCACAGGGGGACGGGAAATAGGGGTTGTGGTCAGTTCATCACATGTTGTTTCTGTCACTTCTTCCTTCTCAGGGAGAGGACTCCTCACACTCTTCCCTGGCTCCAGCATGGGGTCCCTCCCAGAGGAGACAGTCCTCCACGAACTTCTCCAACATGATTCCTTCCCACAGGCTACAGTTCTTCACAAATTGCTCCAGTGTGGGTCCCTTCCACTGAGTGCAGTCCTTCAGGAACAGACTGCTCCAGTGTGGGTCCCCCACAGTGTCACAATTCCTGACAACAAACCTGCTCCAGCATGGGTTCCTCTCTCCACAGGTCCTGCCAGGGGCCTGCTCCACCGTGGGCTTCCCACAGGGTCTCAACCTCTTTCAGGCATCCACTTGCTTTGGTGTGGGGTCCTCCACAGGACCTCCACAGGTTGCAGGTGGATATCTGCTCCACCATTAACATCCATGGGCTGCAGGGGTACAGCCTACCTGACCATGGTCTTCACCACAGGCTGCAGGAAAATCTCTGCTCTGGTGCCTGGAGCACCTCTTCTCCCTCCTTCTTCACTGACATTGGTGTCTGCAGAGTTGTTGTTCTGACATACTCTCATTCCTCTCTTTGGCTGTAATTGCTGTCCTGCAGGGTTTTTTTCCCCCTTCTTAAATATGTTATCCCAGAGTCACTATCACCATCATTGATTGGCTCGGCCCTGGCCAGCGGTTTGTCCATCTTGGAGACAGCTGGCATTGCCTTTATTGGACATAGGGGAAGCTTCTTGCAGCTTCTCACAGAAGCCACCCCTATAGCCCTCTGCTACCAAAACCTTGCCACACAGACCCAGTACAATACAAGAAAAAAAGCTTTAAGAATGTTCAAGCATTTGGAAAGAAAGAAACAGTAGGTTTAAGGTCAACTAAATCTTTTTCCTCAGTACCTAGATATGAGGTGGGAAATGGCTAGCACAGGTAAAAGGTGTTTGATGTAATAGCTTGCACCAGACCATTCACAGCAACCAGAAATATGGTTTCAATGGAAAATCTTACTTAGTTCCACTTACACATGTGATTGTGTATACTTTTATTTTTACATATATATACCGTGTTTAACGTCTGCGGACTTGATTTAGACTTCAGCTTTGGAGGACAGGATATAGCTGCAAATAAACCTTTACTGACCATACTTAATTTTTCAGGACAAGGACAGACAAAAGTAAACCTCCTGACTGACAGTCCTCGAGTAAGATATCAAGTCCTTACCAGAAAGCATGGATGTGCCTTAGCTTCTCAGTGAAATTATTCCGATTTTTCTTATTTTTGAATAGAAAAAAAACAACTTTATTCCCTCATCCCCTTTGCTCTCACTCATGTCAACCAAGAACCACGTAAAATGAAGCATTTCAGGGTAAAATCTTTATGTAGCAAACGCCATCTATGGAAAACTTTAATCCAAATGGGTACTTTTTGGTAACATTGGAAGCATCAGAAAAGAACAGGTTTGAATAGAAAAATGTCAAGTAAACTAAAGTATAGGCAAAGTGACATCTCAACCTATATCCACAATCATCCAAAGGACTCCCACACAGTTGTGTATCACATAGTCTTTCATTAGAAGCTCATTTAGTGAAAAACATATCAAATTATGCTTGAATGTGGGAGCCCAGGGTACCCACAATGGTAATAATGTATATAAACGACAGCTCACAAGGTCAGAAAAATAAGCTGAAAGCTCTGGTAAGTTTGAATCAGCCACCTTCCTTTGGGTGGAAGTCAGTTTACTGTACTGGTGAAGTTTCAGCTCTGTAGTTCTGAGTTTAATGGAACGAGTGTGTCACTTGCTAGCAAATGGTAAAAGTTACTTGCCTTTTCCTGACCATATGATATAAGTTAGAGAAGGAGTGATCAACCTTGTTCATGAAGAGCTTCATCCAACGTTGGTATGCAAACTTTGGTATGCAAAACATCTTCACAGAGCTCCCCTGGATCCCCCTGTGTTGTTGAAAAAGAAACTGGTTTGCAGCTGACCCCTTGCTGCTTTGTACTACAACAGCAGCTCTGACTTGCCTCCTGTTCTGAGAAATATGGATATCACTGCAATATTTTTGCCAATCATTTGATCTGACTTGGAAGAAATAACTGAACAGTTCAGACAGATCTGGCTCAGGAGTCATTGGTTGGACTATTGGACTCTCTCCATTTGACTTCAAGGATAATTTACTTGTGTTCTCCTGGGACACTAGCAAGAAAAAATTATTTGGGGGTCAAATTCTGAAGTCCTCATTTTACTAAAATGTACACAAAGAGAGCTTGTGGATTCTTCCTATCATTTACAGTGCTGAATTTTGTATTCTGAGAGTATAAGCCTCAAATAATAAAGGAAAAATATTATCTCCTAAAATACATAAATACAAAATTACTGTAATTTAAAACATTTCAGATACATTCCAGGATCTCCAAAATAAATTTTGTCCGTGCAGGTAGGATCAAGTAGATGCTTATTCTCAAGCATGTTATGGATCTTTACGTAAAGATACTCCTTCTAGACAGAAATATAATCTTGAAGCACTTAATTGCAGTATCCAATGCAAGGCTGCTATACAGCGTTGTTGATTGGTACAAGCTTCAAACCCAGTTCAGAGAGCAAGCAGGTCCTTTTACTGCCTTTCCAGCCTCTGCCTCTCTTCCTGTACTCTTTCCACAGCATATCAAGACAGCCATTGTCCTTATTATTTTCCTTCTTTTAAGGAATTTGTAATCTTTATGAAATCCACATATCCCTCATGTTTTTACACTTGTTTTTTATCATTATGATGGCAGAGGAGCAATTCTCACTTCAAATCTTAAGTCAATAATTAATGAACAGAACCAACACCACAGCCTAAGACTAGGAGATTTATTGACTTCAACCCTCCAGGAAATGAATCAGCATGGTTTGTTTACTGAATCTCTAGAATGTTCTTGTGGTACCTGAAATCAAAAGACAAAGGCAGCAGGGGACCTTTATTGATGTGTGTATGTATGTATATATATTTTTTCACACATAAAAACACAAAAGGCAAAAGTGAAGGCCTTTACTTTTAATGTCTCAGAGTGTTGATTATTCTAGCATGCTGAATAATTTGAGTGAATTTCCTTTTTAGTCCTGCACCGGGATTTGGAGGAAGGTGAGATATTAATATCTTATATAGTTCAAGTCTAACACTGATTAAGTAGGACAACTCACCTCTCTCCCCACATCCTTCCCCCCTTGCACTTGAAAATTACCAAGTCTCTATTGCTGCCTCACAGGTTGTAGACAGGGTCAGCCATTAAAGGAACATTGACACTTTGTATAGTTCATCCTCTGACAATGAGAGTGTAAAATTTCTTAACTTAGTGATTTCAAACAGAAGAAATCGACAGACCTGTAAATCTTGGGGGTTTCTGCTAGTCATTGCCCTTGAAAGAATTCTCATTATAGGACATATGACAAAGGTGTCAGAGGCTTCTAATAAATTCATACTTTGATTATAAATGTAAGCATATAGCCACAGGACAACTTTTCCTATTCATTGGTGATAGACCTAGAATAAAATTACAAGAGATACAGAAAAGGAGCAGAGATGCTGTCATAACCTCGGTACTGTACATCATTTTAACTTAAAACACACTTTTTTAAAGTGACTTCAGTACTTTGGTATCAGAAATAACTCCAAAGAAATGGAGACAAATGTGCAGAACTGATGAAAAACATTATAGAACTGATGAAGTTTGGTGTTTAGAATAAATAACATTTTTTTGCCCAGTCTACTTTTTGAAAATCATCAAAGTGAAGAGTCTTTCCACGAGGTGAGTGTGAGTTTGAAGTAAGTGTGAAGAGTTTTTCCACTGGCACCACTTCCTCCAAGCTCAAGTTCCTATGAGTAAGAAATCAAGCAAAGGAGGCAGGAGACCTGTATGGATGAGCAAGGAGCTTCTGGAAAAACTCAAATAGAAGATGGAAGTTTACAGAGTGGAAAAAGGGACTGGTCGCTTGGGAGGAATATAGGAACATTGTCAGAGTATGCAGAGATGCAACGAGGAAGGCTAAGGCCCACTTGGAATTAAATCTGGCAAGAGATGTCAAGGACAACAAGAAGGGCTTCTTTAATCGGTAGCAAAAGGAAGACTAGGGAAAATGTGGGCACACTGCCAAATGAAGTGGTTGCGCTGGCATTGGAGGATACAGAGAAGAGGAGTTACTGAATGCCTTCTTTGCTTCAGTCTTTGCTGCTAAGGCCAGCCCTCAGGAATCCTAGACCCTTGAGGTAAGAGAAAAAGTCTGGAAAAAGGAAGACTTTCCCTTGGTTGAGGAGGATCGGATTAGAGATCATTTAGGCAAACCTGACACCCACAAATCCATGGGCCCCAATGGTATGCACCCATGAGAGCTGAGGGAGCTGGCAGATGTTATTGCAAAGCCGCTCTCATAAGCTTTGAAAGGTCATAGGGAAGAGGATAGAGTCCTGAAGACTGGAGGAAAGCCAGTGTCATGTCAGTCTTCGAAAAGAGCAAGAAGGAGGACCCAGGAAACTATAGGCCAGTCAGCCTTACCTTCATCCCTGGAAAGGTAATGGAAGAGCTCATTCTGAATGTCATGTCTAAGCATGTGGAGGAAAAGAAGGTTATTGGGAGTGGTCCACATGGATTCACCAAGGGGAAATCATGCTTTACCAATCTGATAACCTTCTATTATGGAATGACTAGCTGAATAGATGAGCAGAGAGCAGTGGATGTCGTCTATGTCGACTTTAGCAAGGCCTTTGACACCGTCTCCCATAACATCTTCACAGGTAAGTTTAGAAACTGTGGGTTAGATGAGTGGACAGTGACGTGGATTGAGAACTGGCTGAATAGCAGTGCTCAGAGGGTTTTCATCAGCAACATAGAGTCCAGTTGAAGGCCTGTAACTAGCGGTGTATCCCAGGGGTCAGTACTGGTGCAGTCTTGTTCAACATATTCATAAGTGACCTGGATGAAGGAACAGAGTGTACCCTCAGCAAGTTTATTGATGTTGTAAAACTGGGAGGAGTGGCTGATGCACCAGAAGGCTGTGCTGTCATTCAGCAAGACCTGGACAGGCTAGAGAATTGGGCGGAGATGAACCCATTGAAGTTCAAAAAGGGCAAATAGAGGGTGCTGCACCTGGGGAGGAATAAACCCATGCACTAGTACAGGTTAGGGGTTGACCTGCTGGAAAGCAGCTCTGCAGAGAGGGATCAGGGAGTCCTGGTGGACAACAAGTTGACCAGTTGACCATGAGCCAGAAACGTACACTAGTAACCAAGAAGGCCAATGGTATCCCCGGGTGCATTAAAAAGAGCATGGTCGAGGGAGGTTATCTTCCCCTCTACTCTGCCCTGGTGAGGCCACATTAGGAGTATTGTTTCCAGTTCTGGGCTCCCCAGTTCAAGAAAGACAAGGAACTCCTGGAGAGAGTCCAGGGGAGGGCTACGAAGATGATCAAGGGACTGGAGCATCTCTCTTATGAGGAAAGGCTGAGAGACCTGGGTCCCTTTAGCCTGGAGAAGAGAAGACTGAGAGGGGCTCTCATCAATGCTTATAAATATCTAAAAGGCGGGTGTCAAGAGGATGGGGCCAGACTCTTTTCAGTGGTGCTCAGTGACAGGACAAGGGGCAACGGGCACAAACTGGAACACAGCAAGTTCCATCTGAACATAAGGAAAAACTTCTTGAACTTCTTTACGTTGAGGGTGACAGAGCACTGAACAGGGTGCCCTGGGAGGTTGCGGAGTCTCCTTCTCTGTAGACATTCAAAACCCGTTAGGATATGATCCAGTGTAACCTGCTCTAGGTGAACCTGCTTTAGCATGTGGGTTGGACTAGATGATCTCCAGAGGTCCCTTCTAACCCCTACCATTCTGTGATTCTTTGATAGGTTTTTGCTGAAAACTGTGTTTGAAACTGCCATACATAGTTGAGCCAATGGCCAACCATCTTTTGCAATATGACACTGGTGGACAAGATTACTGAATAAGAGAGTACTGAGGGTTTGCCCTTTCTGGATAGGTAAAACTTTTAGGTCTTGTAACACACCATTTCTTTTCTTGTGCAGAGGCAAAACCAGTCTAAATTCAGGAAGGTTCATTGTAATTGGAAATGTATGTTTCAGACTGCAACCAGTGCAAAAGCAAGAGTTCTGTATCATCACCTTGCTACACATATAAAACATGACAGGAAGAATAGCATTAGAGTTAAGATTTGATTGAAAGAAGAGTTAAAATAGGAGGGCTTTTTTTTCCATCTTTGCCACATAGTCCAGTCTGTCACTGGCAGAAGTGCAAATGTGAGGAAGAGCGTAAGAACAGGGTAAACATTTTGCAACACTTCCCTGAATATTATAACAGTCTTCCAAATTGGAAGCTCATTCTCCTGAAAGCACATGTAGATTCTTCATATATAGTAACTCTCAATGGATTTCCTTCCCATAAACACCTCTTTGAACCAGTGTAACTACCATGTAACCAAATTGTGAGAGTAATCAGGTTCTTAGATCAATACAGTATCTAAATTGACTGTAAATATACCACATGCTCATGATGGAAAATATCAACTGATTTCTAAAAATCTGATCTTTTGTTTCTCTGTTTCTCTGTAGCTCTTAAAGTGTCTTCTGAGGTTAAATTAATTTACATTTCTTAATAATTTGATCTCTGAAAATTGAAGGTGCTATAAAGGTAAAGATTTTTTCCCTAATTGGTTGAAGATAAGAAAAAAGAACCTCAAAAATTTGTCCCTACATTTTAAATTGTGCAAATTAGCTTTTAAAAGAATTGGGATAACATAAAATAGCAAATACTTAGTAGTATACTAAAACACATTAAGACTTGAACATACTCCATAAGGCAGCAAAAGGGTACCTTTCTTTTGAATTTGCCCATCAAAGAATGAAACCCAAATCCGCACCATTCCATACTGATATTTGAGTAATTTGTTTTGTCTGTGATTCACAGCAGCATGGAAAGTCATTTGTGAGATCTGGTCTTCTTTCAGCCTCTAAGAAGGAAGAGAAATGCTTAGTATTTTCCTCCTAGAAAAAAAAAAAAATAAATTTGCATGCTATGACTCATTTCAGTTAGTCATTTCTATCTGTGATTATAGAATGCTAAAATACGCTTGTAATTAAAAAAAAGCTTTTATAAACCTACTACTATTACAAATTTTATAAAAACCACACTTCAGTGAAAGACTTAGTGTAACAGGTGATACTGAAGTGCCTACCACATTTCAGTCCTTTCCATTACTTTTACTGATTCAGTAGATAACTCACACTCACTCTACTGTACAGAGTTGGGACGCACATATATAGTTTTTAGTAAGTAGCCTAACAAATTTTCATTAGCATATACAGAAATTATGCATTAGCTAATGATAAAGATAGAAACCTTATAATAAATCCAGACAAGTGATAAAATAAATGCTATTGTTGTAAAACCGTTATTCAAAGGCTTAATACTATTTTATGTGATAAGTTGAAGGCATTTTTGTGCGTAATTCAGAACAGAGATAAATTGTAGTGATTTGTCTGCTCAAAAATGTAAGTTAGATGCTTCTGCAAAGATTTTGAAACATTTTGATCTTTAATTTTCTGCTTTTCTTATTTTTGAATATTTATGAGGTTAACCAAATTTAAAAATCAGTCTAAAAAGTGAAAATCCATTTTTCTTTGAAGTTTATCCTCCATGTCCCCTCCACTGACCGAACTAAAAGAACCATAGTAGAGTTTTTTTGAATTTTTAGAAACCTTTATATGGCTCAGAGTTTGGACATATTTTTCACAGGCCTGAGAGGAAAAGGAGCCAGACAACATAATTCTTAAAATAAAGCAAAGGAAAAGGGTTCTAAAAAGGACACTTGCACACACAGTAATCTCATAGTGGGAGTAGCGTGAGTTTATGTATTTTTAAGTTACAACACATCACAAATTACAATCAAAACAAAAAAGCAAACAGCTCAGTTCCTGTTACAAGCTAATAACGACTTCAGATGTTTTTTAAGACATGAGAGGCATTGCCCATGTATTCATGTTCTTTTTTACGGTAAGGTTATTGGAAAGACATGTGAACGAACGCATTTCAAAAATCTGTTTTCTTTCACTCAGGGGATTTAAGGTTTGCTACATGATGAATTTCTTGTGAAGTCATTCAGCACAAACCTGTTCTGGTCATCAGATAGAAGTGCATGAAAACAAGGATTACTACAGTGAGATAGGATATTATTAACTTTAATGTTATCTTTTAATAATGGTACCTAATGGTTTGTGCAGATTTATGTCATCACGCAGCAGAGCCAGATTTGATTCTGATCTCTCATTCTCCTATGAGAGTCAACCTGAACTTGTTAGGTCTTAAACAACTGAAGTGTTTGGCTTAATTTCAAGCACACGGCTAACTCCATTAAAGCAAAGGTTAATTTGCATGCCTACTATTACAATTATACCATGGAATCATGACAAACTGGTAAAGGTAGTAGCAAAAAGTGCATTGTTTTATAAGGGCCTATGAGACATTTAAGGATGCAAAGCACGAAACTTTTGCCTCCTGACACTTCCCCTTCCCACGCCCCACTCTCGCCGCCCCCCCATTTTCCCATCAAATAGAGAACCAACGAGATTAAGATTTTGGTCCTTACTTTAGGGCACTGATCTGGTGCTAATCAAATAGTTTTTTCCAGGGAAAATACAAAAAGAAGCAATTATATGATTACTGTAATGGATATTGCAAAATCACAGCATCCTAGAACTCATCTGAATATAGTCTTACAAGGACTGTGTAAGAGTAGAGTGAATGCTCACTATATGTAGAAGACTAAGTTGTGTTTTCCTGAATTAATTCTGGGCAAAGATTCTCATACAATATTTTCACCCTGTGACTGTTTCCTTGAATAGGGTGTTAAGCCTCAATAGAGAAGACTTGTTCAATCACAAAGTCCCCAAACATATAAACTGCACACAACTAGACTGAAAAAAACACTTTGCAAAGAGCATATAGAAGATGCTGCCATGAGTTTATGTCTGTCCATGGAGCCAAAGTATTAATACTCTGTGGTAACCACATGAAGTAGGACAGGGATTAAAATCAGTCACTGTACTGGAGTACAAAAGGGCATTTTACTATTAACAACATAGAAGGAAAGTGTCGAAGTCCCCCATGCTCACTCAGAAACAACATGGAAAAACTTCATTTCAAGATGCGTTAACTGCTCAGCCTCATGAACTTTTCAAGATGCCTTTTAATCTCAATGCTCCATGAATACGTTCTTGAGAGGGAATGAAGAGAGGCATTTTACATTGCTTACAGCACATGAAGTGGTAATGTGAGCGACAGTTTAATGCTGCAGTTTGTTTTCTTTTTTACAAGCTATATAACCCTTATTTCCAAATGAGTTATCTAAATTCAAGCTTAAATGTCTTTTAAAAAACACCAAATGAGACACAAAGGTCTGAGGTCAAGGGCTGGGTTTTTTTGCATTTTGCATTCAGAATTTCTTTTTTTTCCTCACATATACTTTTTTTTTTTTTTTTTTTACAGTGATGGACAAAAAGTGAAAGACTCTCACATCTAATCCTCTTGAGGATGGCAATGTTTCTGGAGAATGTGTTTTCAACCAAGCAGCTTTGCAAGTTTGATTCTTGGAAATGCCAGCACCGAGTCCAGACATTTTCTAGTTATCCACAGACTTTAGCAACGTGTCAACCACTCCTTTTACTTTGGTTCATCAGATAAGGAACTGAGAAGAAATCAGACTGTCTTGGAAATCTTTTGGGCCTGCCTCTGGTGTTAGCAGCTGGTACTGAACTCCTGGCCTGCATCAACCAGTGTGGCCTGCTATAAACACTGACAAGTCATTTCTAGGATTCTACCTTCCTTGTATTTTGTCGGACTATCTGTTTAAATCAAAATTTGTTATAGTTCTGGCAGTCTCTCAGAACACGTAACACAATGATGATTCTGACATGACTTTTCAGAATTAAAAGAAATCTAAAGCTAGGGCTGGGAGGAGTTGCAGCACTGTCCAACCATATATTTCTTCACATATCTTGAATTTTTATCAGGCCATTGAAACATGTTTTATGTTACTGGGGTGTAATGAAAAAATAGGTACAACAAGGATCTCTTTCTAGCTTTTTTAGGAGACTTACTTGCATGCTCCCAGTGTCTTAAACTTCAGAAGTTTATTATCCTGTCTTCTTCTAGTTCACTCTTCCCTGGATGCCAAATCTTGATGCCGCAAAGTAAACCACACCTCATTCCCTCAAAATAGTTTTTATCAATGTCTATTTATTGATCAATCTGTGATTTTTTTATCCCTTTAATCCTCATGACGGCATCTGGCTGCAACACTTTTATTTGCTTCATGAAATAATGGGTGACAATTAGATGACATGGTAACTGTACAGTAAGGAAACATAAAATCACCTCTAGTAAAAGTGATTTAAGATATTCATCTAGAAACCTAAGGAGAATCCTGTTCTCTGGGTAGAGGCCAAACAGTTATAGACAGAACATTGATTGGAACTTGTAGAGACAGAAAAAAATACTTTTTATGATAAAGGGTCGGGTAAAGGTTCAGTGATGTAAATGTTACAGCTCGTGCTTGATAACACAAAGCAGAGATCCCTGGCATATTCACAAACACTTCCAAGGCTCGTTAGAAATGTTTGCTCTGCAGGTGCATTTTTTACAGTTTTAACTGCTCAAAACAAAGCCTCTCTTTCCCAGGGTATTCTAAAAATGTTGTAATTGTTGACATTACTATGTCAACTTGTAAGGTCCATCATGACTATCCTGTCACTTCGAACGATGAGAAAAGGGCAAGGAAATTTTCAGAGCTTCTTTTTTTTTGATATAGGTGTCAATATATAGTAAGAATATACAAAAGAAAAGTAAAGGAATACACCTCAGCAAGAGGTTTGAGTAAGCACATGGAAGTATGGATGCTTATCTGACCCTTATCTAAATCTACAAAGATGTCTGAAACCTGAGGGAAATCAGGCAAAGCCAGACAGTTGAGGAGATTCTAGAACTAGAACTGTCTGCTACTTACTGTGAGTGAGAACAGGTCATACCAGTTATGGATTAAATTATTATTGGATGAATATCACTGCAAGGTACTTCTTTCAAAAGGAGCTAGAGAAGCTAGGAGGCTAACTCCCATCTTTCAAATAGGGGTAGGCTTCTCATATCCCTTTGTCCCCTTCATTTTCCTGAAAACATAGCTTAATTCTAAAAATTATACAAAAGCAGGAAATTATTAAAGAAATATTTCCACGCTGGGCTATGCAAGTCTGAGACTGCTGAAATTTCCTGTCAGAAAGCAAGGAAATCCCAGCCTTGGGATTCACTTAAGATGAAGAAAAGTCAGGCTGCTTCTTCCACACCGCTTGATTCAGGCTGGGAGTTCAATACCAGCTCCTAACATGCAACTGCTTTTCTTTGCCACATTGCTGCTGGGCTGTTCTCAGGCAAATCATTCTCTGGATTTGACCAGAAACTGCATTTTTAATGTGAGACAATTTTTCTGGCAATTGCTGAAGCCAGCACATTTACATAAAAATTCAAGTTACAAAACGGAACTGATTTTTGGCAAAACTATTCACAATGCACTGTGATCGGCATAGGACCAGATGCAAGGAACATATCATGTCTGCTATTTCACAGAAGCTACCAGTTCTTTCCTTTTTCTCTCTGCAGCACAGCACTTCTGCCATCTGTTCCAGTCATTAGTGCAAAGACAGCACCAGCACGTTCAATTACTGTGTTCTCTCTAACCTTTTGAAATAAGCTGTAATCACCTATAAAATGTGAAAATGTGAAAATGTGAAAAGTCTTCACCCTGTCTTCTCTTACAGACATTGATTAGAGCATTGAACAGGACACGATTCAGGCATTATCAGAAGTGCACTTCTCCCTGGATCCCTCTCTCAGGCATAACTTGCATGTTTGACATCAGCTTCCCCACCCTGCGTCTGGTAGCTAAGGCTCATTGCAACACTCATATTATCCTCCTCCTGTCCCAGCTGGTTCCCCTTGCCTCACTTCCCCTTCCACTTCTTCATCTATCCACAGCTCTGGCGGCTCTATGACACTACATCGTACCATCAGGCTTCTCCTACCTTTTGCTTGTGCCAAGCAGACAGGAATCTGGCTGCTTTTGCGTGCTCTAACAACTCTTCCTCTTCTGTCTGGCTTTTGTACAATATGATTTCCTTCCACCTTCTTGCTCAGCATATTTATCCTATATGATATTTTTGAGTCACAGGAGTGACTGGTCTGCATGAGAAGGGCATACGATTGAAGTCTGTCCAACTCCTAAATACTAATACTCTCAAATACTTTAACTTGATTCAATAATACATTTGTTTCCATAGTTCTTGAGAGTTCGGAATTGTTTGTACATATTAGGTCGTGTCACAGTAAAACTTCAAAAGATCTTGGGAATTCCTGGTAACTTTTGCAGTGCAACATACTCTGAATATACAGAAAAGCCAGACAGCACTTTTGAGCTTAAGTGGTTGATAAGTGGTGATCTTATTCAAGTAACATTGTACAGAAAAGTCTGTGAATGTATTTTCCATAAAAGCTTTGACAGTCATAAAGGATCTAAGGAGTGTTATTCACTTCACAGAGACCCCTGCAGAAAAATAGCATTTTTTCCTTCTGCTTTGCTTTGCAGAAGGAAACCGCATTGCAATGGAAAAGCTCGTTAGACACACAGAGGAGAAGAACCAGATTGTTTTTCAGAGCCTGCCTGCTAAGAATGGATTTTCTCCAAGGCCCTTATTCTAAGCCAAACTGAGAAGAAAAGTCAATACATATAATAAACTATAATTGGGCTCATTTTACTACAATTCTCTCTTGAGCTAAAGAAAGAATACAATTCCAAAGTGTTAATCACTGGAAAAAAAATCAGTCTATTCATTACTGAAAGATTAAAGAGGAGGTTATTAATTTTTTTTAGGATAGTTGGTATTATTTTGGAATTTATTTTCTTTATCAGATCTGTTGGAGTGTGAAGATGAATGTGATTTTTTTTATAAGGTATACCTGCTACAATTCTTATCCACGTATTATAATATTACAGTGTGATAACAACCCTATCTTCTATCTTAGGTCTTTCAGCTCTTCTTCATAAAGAGTCCTTTAAAATTTATCTGCAAAGTCTTATTGGCTTATTGCCAATTTTTTACTTCTTCATTGGCTTTCCTTCCTTATCTCTCTTATTCTTCAAACACACACACACTCTTTGAGGAGTTAGTCCCCTTCATCTGTTCCAGGCATGTGATCTTAAAACTCCACTGGTTTCCATTTTAAATGTCACTGATGACAGTTTCAACTGTCTACTTGTTTGCTTCCTCCAAAATTATCTCTAGTCTTGTATGCAATCGGTACATGCAAAAATCCCAAACAACAAAAAAGCACCCCATACAATTCAAATTTATCAAGCCTCAAACTCCTCTAAAACTTTCCTTTCCAAGGATGTTAGAAAAATTTTTTAGATGTTAGAAAACCTAAGTGTTTGATAATGACTAGGCAGTAAAGAGCTTAGATTGTTGCTTTGAATGGTAATATAAGCACTCTTTGACTAGCCTGTGATGCATTGCTGAAACTTCAGATTCTGCAACGGATCCTGACTGCTTCGTGATATCATGCCTGTTATTCAGCACACCTGAGGCCTTTGCTGTTAAAATACAGTTGTCATTACATTTTATATGTACAGCTCTGTCTTTCATTGGTTCTCCTTATTGTTTATGAGAATAAGATCAGCACGAAAGAAGTGATCACCTACTAAATTTCTTCACTTCTTTCCAAGATTACAAGTGAGATTTTAAAATCCACAGATCAAAAATTAGGCTGGCGGGGAAACCATAGAATTTCAGATTATGCAGGAATCAAAGGCATATTTTGATATAATGCTTAATCGCAGCATCACAAGGACCCTCTTTTATATTGCGTGCTGTTCAAACCCTTCTGTTCTCCTGGAGCCTCACATGATGGCTACCAATGAGAATCCAACAGCACTGATGTAATAGGGATGCTATCCAGAGATCTAGCCCCATCTATTTTGGAATATAAAATATATTACACAAATTCAGGAGATGTAAAAGTGATCTGTTCTTGTTTGAATTCCTCTTTGGATATCCTCAATCCTAGAGAACTTCGATTTTATCTTTTAAGGCACATTTTAAACATGGTAATTTGACTTTCTAGCACATATTCCACGTGAAACTCAGGGAACTGTACTTCGCTAGTTACAGTATCACATTAAAGACTGGTTAGAAAAAGAGAAAATTAGGCACAATGTAGTCAACAGTAAATAAAAACGTAAGTACAGGGGTGTAAAATATTCTGATTACAGTAAACTGTTGTCATTTTGCGAGGAAGACTGTTATGGGAAATACTGGTGTAAAAGTTCTTGTGTTCTTTGGTGTCTCATTCTGAAAAATATGATGCAACTTGTAGAAATCATATCAGTTAAGATGTTAGATATGTGTCTAGCCTCGGCAGTTTCTCACCATTTTAACAGTCTGCATTCTACATGGAGCTAAGCCATGATATTTCAAAGATGCAGGAATTGCTGCGATAGTTATTCAGGGTATTATTCATTAAGGCACTCCTGATGTTATGTAAACCCAGATGAAATTCCCTGCCTGAGGTAACAGCAGATTCCTCGTTGTTTTCAGAAAGTCAAACAAACATTTCTGAGGTACAACTTGTGCTTACATTAGAAAGAGACAAATTCATGAAGATTTCTCTTGAGCTGAGCCATCATTCTCATAATCCTCTTCCCTCCGGTTGCATCTAAAGTACATGTACATTTTGACAAGATTTAGTTTGTTCTTATGTTGTGATGAGAAATGCCAGATTCTGTCTGGAAATTAGATGGAGTTAAAATGTATTTGGATTTCTATTTCTCTGAATGTTTAACCTTTTCCCGGGCAAAATTTTGTCCAGGTATAATTTGGGGATTTGGATCATATATGGCAGAGATTTCAACATATCTTTATAGCTACAAAAGGGGCATCACATGTTGAGAAATTCTTTACATTTGGCTAGTAAGAATACAAAAATCAACTTCACAGCTCATGCACTTAGCCCTGGAGTAGACCCCTTAAAGAAAAGCAGCTGGCTTTGCAACATTGAAAAGTATGGTATTGCTGTAAATCATTTTGGAATCGAGATCAAAGTTTAGAACAGGCATCTGACCCAGAGGAAGGGGGGAAAAAGGTTCCTTGTTAGGGAGTTAAGTATAACAACCAAAACCATCCAAAAAAGAGAGACGTCCCCCTAAGTCAGTAGTAGCTTTGAGAGGATAGGCATTGGTGAATTTTGCCTACCCTTGCCAAATCCCAGGACAAGTGTCTCCTGAGTAAATTGCTAGCCAGCCCCACAAAGTGACAGCCATTCACTGAGCCTGAAGAGCAGAAAGACCAGTCTACAGATTAATGTGTTCTGGGCACGTTGAATTTACTGAGAATCCACAGTAGTTCCAGCCTTCCCTGGATGCTACCGCTGGCTCACTGCTCAGCAGACCAGCAGGAGCCAGTTCTCCAGAGACCATAAGCAAATGGCTAAGGTTCACCCTGGCAAAATTCCCAGGCATTTAAAGGAGATATACTCTTAAAATATAATCCTTATCTAGAGAAACGTTATTTAGAGACACATTCTCTAGATAGGATTGTGGCTTCCCTAGCAGCAGATCACAAAATTCTTAAGCTTCACTTCGTCTACAAAATTCAGATAATACTCCTCATTTGCCACATCTTCTCAAAGAACATCTGCCCTGTTGAATATACAGCCCCAATGGTATAGCAAAGGGAAAATAAAACTAGGCAGAGTTTAAACACTCATAATTTAGGCAATACATGGTTCAGCTATACCTCACTGCCAAGACTGGATACATTTTACCTACTTTTTCATTTAACTTACCATACTATAAAGAACATTAGCCCCAGTAGGAAGATAATTAATTTCTTTGTCTGTAACAGCAATTTAGTGCTCTAAACTCTTCCCCAAGATGCAAACAAATCCACGTGAATGTCTCAAAATCATAAGCATGACATTGTTGTCATGAGTCAGATACAGATTAGGCAGATCATATTAATCAAATAACCTTGGATATCTATTTTCTGAATTATGGCATGAGCATTACTGAAACATATTAGTTGGCAATGTGTCTAATTTTAGTACTGTTATTCTCTTCTTTTCATTGCATTGTGTTTCCACAGATACTCCAATAAGTCATTTGCAGGAAAGTACATAATTTTAAAAGTTCAAGGTGACCAACAAGTAGTTTTTGAAATATATGTCTATCTCAAATATCCAAACATAATTCCCATGAGGCATTTATGCCACATAAGCAGCAGTGTTAGGTGTTGATTAGATTTGGTTGAGAAGTCCCAATACTGCCATATTGAGTGATGTCAAGCAGCTTAACTCACTCAGTAGGCAAGCCAAGAATAGAGTTCAGCTCTCCTGGGATGCATCCCAATGACCTGATCATTAGGTAATGCTGCCTTGGTTTTCTGTTAGTAAATTACAGCTTTTGTATAACCCTATTCACAACAAATTTTCCCCCAGAGTGATTTAATTTTAGCCACATTTCCAGCAGGACTTAAAGCAGGTATATGTGCAAATCTAGCTTCAACCTAATCTGAACGTAGTTTCAAAGACAACTTTTTAATTAAAAAATCCAGGAATTATAAAATTTCCCAAGTAAAATATTTGGGAAGTAATTACTATTTATATTTTTAATCCTAAAGCTTTTAGAATAATTTATTTTTTAAAATCTATTTAATGAAAAGCCTTGTAATCAACCTGTGCTATCAAGAAGACAAACTATGTCACATGAAGTAATTTTCTTCCATAAAACACTTGCCAGTCTGCTATGGATTTGACTGTCTGTAGCTGTTAACAATAGGAAATGTCAACTTAAACATATTTTTCTGCCTTAAATCTGCCAGACACCAAAATGTGCTTAAATAAAATGAATGCTCTGAAAGGAAGGTAACATTAAATTCCCAAACCCAACTTACTTTCATTGAGGATCTGGGAAAGACATGCAGTATACATAAATGCACTGACTGATGTTGAGAGATACCAAAAATGGCCTCATCATACTCATCATATCTGACTTTTTAAAATGAATACTTTTTCATAAAAATAATCCAAGTCTTCTCCAGCTGAGGCCGTACTATGCTAATAACATTCCACACAGTGAGTTGACTGTTTTTTGATCTCCTCAGCTTTACAATGACAAGGCATAATCTCTAGGATATACTGCAGTTATGGAAAAGCAATCTGCTCCCTCCAAAGCATACGAAAGCCATTAAGAAGCAGACAGAAGACAGTTTCGTATGACAAGGATATCTTTTGTACCAGGCGGAAAATTTTCTTAAATCACTGACGTTAGTATGCCACATGCATTTACACTACCTTAGCAAAGCTGCCTAAAGCAGGCTCTGCAACAGGGCTTGGATCTATCTGTTCACCAATACTTCTATGTTGTCTTTATTAAAATTTGAATTTATGTGTATTTTAAAGGAATGATAGGTATGATGCTAGTCATGCAAGTGAAGGACATCACAACCTTTCCATAAACCACCACAGAATTTAGATACAAATTCAATTTAGATACAAAACCATAACCTTGCTATGGCCTCCCCAGACACTACAGCTCCTCAGAGCACCATAATGAAGAAGATTTGAGCTAGGACTTACTCTACTAATCACAGGCACTGTAATATTCAAGGATACGTACACCTATGACACTATACAGTCTGCTTCAGTTCTGAGCTTTCAAAAATATTTTTGCCCAAGTCTTACCTGATCAACACCTCTTTGCAGAGCCATGCTCATAGTTCCCTTTTCCCTTGTAGACCACTTGGTAACATCTGCAGCACAGGTAACTTAAACATCCACTCTTTTTCCTTCTTCCTGAGCTTCCATCTCACTTCCTAAGGCTTCTACGTGTTCTTAAAAATTCTTGCGCTTGAAACTTATTTCCTTTGGAACGGCAATCACAGCCATTTCCTCATAGCCATCCTTCCCCTAACATTGCCAGATATGACAAAAATGTAACATTCAGTAGCAGTCATTAATTTAATTAGCTTAGCAAACTCTGAGTCTCAGGCCTCTACAATGTTACTTCATCTGATTGCTAAATTTCATCCTTGGTCCTTTCAAGCAATAACTTCTATTCTAAAAAAACCAGGGTTGGCAAAATATTTTCCATTTTTAATATTAATTCTACTCACTGCCTGGCTTTCACATATTTGTTTTAGCTTTGATGTTTGTTCATTATTTCTTGCTTACCAACATGAATTTATAATCTTCTACAAAATCTGAGACAAAAAAGAAAAAAAATCCATAAAGAAAAAATAATTCCTATTTTTTTTAATCTCAGCTAAAAATATCCCATTTTCCAGCTAAATTATTTTTTCTATAGGTCCAGATTTTCAGGCTGAAATAACCAACAACTACTGATCAAAATTTGCTTTCAACAAGAAATTCTACCACTATGAACTTTTGCTTGCATTTGGAGTCAAAAAAAAAAAAAGTCCAAATATTAAGCATTTTCCATAGGTCAGAAATTTTATTTCCCAACCATTTTCCCCATGCATGCATTTAAGCATTTAGAGTCATTAAAAGTTTACTTGATTTGTTAGGGAACATGAAAGTGTATGCTTGCACTACCACTTTGGCAGGAGAAATCACTTTGCTTATTTATATCTCTCTTCTTACTAATGGGATTTAGTAAGGGTCTGCCTGGACATGAGCAATTCCCCCATTCAGAGGTGAATGCATGAAAGGTTCTGGGCTTAGAAAAAAAGCTAAATGCGAAATTCAATTCCTTTTATTTGATTGGTGAAACATACATCATGAAGTCTTTTTAATATTTCCTGAAAACTTTTAAAACTGAAACCCTTCAGGTGAGGGAAGGAAGTGTTGCTGGGCAGGGGTACAACTCTTGCAAGTGGTAGAAATGATAAGGCTGGTTTGCAAACCTTAAGATTGAAAGTAAACAAAATATTCTAAGGAGGGCAAAGAATCAAAAGAGCTTCCCAAGCAGCTCGTGTAATTTGTAGAACACTGTTTTCTTTACCTCCAACTTGGCCCACAGTCACATGCATTTGACTGTTAAGTCAACTTCATCAAGGAATGCTAATTTAAAGACACTGGATGCTACTGTCCAGGCCGGAAAGATATCCACAGAGGCAGCTCAGGAAACATAGCTAGGATACTAATGTAAAGAGGAACATGCCAGGCATTTAATAAATAAATAAAGCAGAAGAAATAAAACGTCCCTTGAAAGACAACACAAGGGTATCGGATTTAGTGAACAACTGTACCAGTCAGACAACAATTCCAGGAAAGCACGGCTCAAACTGTATTTCCTATTATACAAGAACAGGTGCAATTATAAATAAACAGTACTTCTCCCCATAGTGATTAAAACATTTGTTTTTCTATTACAAAGCCAAAGAAAGTAAACAGACCCATTTTTAATGCAGTACATAGGTATAACTTTACAGTGCCAAAAAACTTGCAGTTTCCTTTTAAGATCACAAACGTAAGACATAACAGATGCAAATTTCACTATGATTTGTCAAAAATAGTTTGAGCTACAAGCGTTGAGGGGAAAAAAGTATTTTTTCACAGCTTTTAATGGCAGTGTTGTCCTGTGTACACAGCTGGCTGAATAATGAACTGTACTTGTGAATAATTACCCCATCATTGATTGGGTTTTTTGCGTTTTTTTTTCCAGCAGCCCAAATTCCCTCTAATGAACTTCTGATTCAGCTTGAACTAGAAAAAGCAATGTGAATTGTTTTCCAGATGGAATGTGAGGATATTTTTGTGGACTGGTGCTGAAAGAACCCAAAATGTCTCAACACATGCTTACAGGAGGGAAGCTCTCACCCTCTGAGAATACTGAACAGGGGTTTGAGAAAAAAGGAAATTTATGTCCAGATTGAAACACTCATGCAATTTTTAAATTACCCTGTTCTTCCCTGCAAGATAATTCAAGGCTATTTACTACTGGACAAAACCAATGCATTTAGTCCTGAATCAGAAAGCTATCACAAAGATGTGCAGTTAGTTTCTGCAGTAGCTTAACCCTACTAACTTGTTTATCCAGCCTATAGGTAAAACAGGCAAGAAGAAAACCTCATTGTTTTTTCTGGCCTGTAAGTTTTTGCTAGTTGATTACCTATGTCATTATTCTTCCATTGAGGTATTCATACTTTCTGTTTTCCTGTGCAGCCTAATGGCCTCTGTGGTTCCTGTTCTGAGGGTGTCACCATGCAGTAAGAGGAGACGGTAGAACGTCTGACTTCAGAAGTTGAGGACTCTGCTAAGCATTTGCATTTGGCAGATGGAGGTTGAGTTTTCTGAGTCTTTATGCACACGTTCGTGAAATCTACATAACAAGTTATATTGAGCTTTACAAATATCAGGTTGCCAATGGTATGATCCCAGCATGTTCATTTGCATATTCCTATATTATTTTTGAGCTACATAACTACTGAGCTACCTATGGTATTGGTTAGAAACTGACTGGAGACACAGTGCAGAGAAATGCTAAGCAGCGACACTTTACTTCTCTATATACCCATCGTGGTACTGAGTATTAACAAGACTCTGTGAAAGCCTTAATTACACTCATCTGTTTACTAGCCTTTGGCAAACTAAGGAGACCTAACATAAACAACTGGAAAAGAATTCTGCAACAACCCCAGGATACAGCAGTCATTACTGAGTGTTAAAGCACTGGTGACCTTGCAGTGCATACACTTAAAATCAATATTATGCAATTATGCAAAGTCTTGCTTGCTTTTCCCTTTTTAGTTAAAGCATTTTCACTTTGATGCGGTTTCAAGTCTTCTGATAGTAAATTAGTAGATGTACTTGATTTCTCATTTTTTTAGAATGTCATTAAACTGATTTTTTCACAAAATAACCTAGAAAATACAATCCCAAACAGTTTTTTACACTAGGTGATCTCAGTTCTTGGCTAAGGCAGTGATATACCACAAACCAACCCATTATGCAGAAGTGAGTAACTATAAAGGAAGCTTTCTTTGATCTGCATTTTGTTCACATGGTGTTTAGCTGTTAGAACTTCTAGAAAAACCTCCCTTATTACTCTTTAGCACCTCACTTAGCTGTGAATAGCAGGATGTTAAGGGCAAACAGAGTAAGAGTTACAGGTGGTTCTGCATCAGGCAGATATCATTAGGCTGTAATCATAGAATGATAGGGGTTGGAAGGGACCTCTGGAGATCATCTAGTCCAACCCCCCTGCCAGAGCACGGTCACCTAGAGCAGGTTGCACAGGAACGCGACCAGGGGGGTTTTGAATGTCTCCAGAGACGGAGACTCCACCACCTCTCTGGGCAGCCTCTTCCAGTGCTCTGCCACCCTCAGAGTAAAGAAGTTCGTCCTCATGTTTAAGTGGAACTTCCTATGCTCAAGTTTGTGCCCGTTACGCCTTGTCCTGTCACTGGGCACCACTGAAAAGAGCCTGGTCCCATCCTCTTGACACCCACCCTTTAAGTATTTATAAGTGTTGATAAGGTCCCCCCTCAGTCGTCTTTTTTCAAGACTAAAAAGACCCAAATCCCTCAGCCTTTCTTCATAAGAGAGGTGTTCCTCCCTTATGAATGAGGGTTGGGGTTCATATACTAAGGGCTGGTGAGCTACGCTTATTGCTGAATCCTGAAGGCTCCTCAAGTTTTTGTGATGAGTAATGCTATCAAAGGGCTTTTTGCAAATTTTCTGATCAATTTCTATTAACATATGTTTATGATGAAGTTTATACTTCTGCATGGCAGGACCTGAAAAGATACATATATTACTGGATCATGTAAACCAATGAAGCCATTGTCAGTAAACACCAATTGTATCTGAGGGGTATAGTATATATTTGTGCCCTATAGTTTTTCCTAGTCTATGTTGATCGGCAGCAAAAAGAAAAGATAATCTAGATTTCACTTGTTCATAATCAGTTCAATGTCTACATTTTAGAAAATTGTTATAAAGAAAACATCAGCACACCCATCAGACTTTGTTTAGATGTTAGATAAACTTTACAGGAGATAAGTCTTCAGAGGTACATTACAGAGATGTTTGAGAAGACATCTTATTGGAAATGGCAGAGGGGCTGTTTTTTTGTTTGTTTAGTTGTTTTTTAACTGTAAAAAGGGTGACTTTCTTACCTTACAAAATACTTCATTCATGTAAATTCCAGATGCTTTGTTTAGCATGGGGGGAGGTGGAGGAGGCAGGAGGTGGGGATATTCAGATTAGGCTTGACAATTTGTTTCTTTTTATTTAAACTACTGCACCAATTTATTAGTTCATGCTAGTGTAATTCCACTGATATCAGTGCAGTTATTCTCAAACAGCAAGGTGCCAATCAGGTTCTAAAATACTATCAACTCTTCCATATATGTAAGAATGGTTTGTTGGGTTATGCTGCAAAAAGGAATAACCCCAGTAATATACGATCCCCATGTGGTAATTCACTGGTGTTTATTAGTTTGGACTTATTATATAGCCGAGATAATGGCTCCTCTCAGATTCCCATGAATGCCTTTGTCACCTCTTTCTCTGTATTCTTGGTCTGAGGTGGGCTTCTTAGCTCAGGTGCAGCCCCAAACTTCCGGGCCCAACTTCCCATATCTAAACGAATATATTCTCCCGACATCTGGAGTATTAAAAGGTAGTGTAGTGATAAGTACAGCATACTGATAAGTCCATGCTAAATCCAAACAGTCTTCACATGCAGTGACATAGGGGTGTCCTCACACCCTCCACAGAATTTCTAACCCTGGTAGCATGGTTCAGAAATGCTCAAACTGTTAATTTAGACCTAATAGGACTTAATAAGCTTCAACTTTGTGCTGTGCAATACCACATAAGCTGCTTTTGGAATTTGCTGGTCCTGGAAACAATATACCCACTGCTATGAAGGACTATGCCTAAATTAATAAGCCAACCTAAACTTAACCTGTCTCTGCCTGGAGCCAGCTTGGATTTTTCTGCACATATAAACAATCTATACCTCATTTAAGCAGTTCATGGATAATGGAGATTACACATTACATACTGTCATATATTACATGAGGGTATCTAGGCACTAAAAATATTGGCACTGCGTGAGATTTTATGTAACCTAGAAGATTTTATTCAAATATCATTTTACTGGACTGGGATTCAAGTGGACTTTTTTTACAATTGAAAAATTGCAGCACTGAGTCAAACAGATTACACTTAGCTGTATTTTCAGAGGTGACATAGAATTGCTTTGTTTCACAATTCACAATCCTTTACATAGAAATTCTTTGCTTTGTCTATGTCTCTCTTTGGGGCACAGTCTCTCACTATGTGCACGGAGGATGTTTATACTGCACAGTGTATATATTCACTCATATATATTAGGACACTCAGACAGAAAGATGAGAAACATTGAAAGGAAAAGAAAGATTATGAATTTATTCTAGACTTAACAGTGATGTTGCCTCCAGCAAAGTTGCATTTCTAATACCAAGGGGTAAATGTTTCATTTTAAATTGTTCCTTATCTCAAGTCATCATTTGGATATACAGTCACAACTCCACCTGAAGTACTTGATCAGTGCACACATGTGTTTTCCTCTGAATTCAGGTCATTTGCTCCTTTTCCAGCTCTGTCTTATGCTGAAGACAAGTTTGAGAGTTTATACCAAACAGAAATTGACATTCCTCCATTTTCTGTGACCTGCCTTTTCAATATGAAAACGAAGATCAAACAAATATTTCAGACTCTCTTTTCCCTCCAAGAGATAACTTGGCTTACCTGGCCAAATCAGTTTATATAACAAGCCTTTGTGGTATATGATAGTGGCTTATTTTCTTTGGAATGAGGATATGAAAAAGCATTTTAGAAGGAGCTGAGGTTAAGGTCTTTTTATTCAAGTAAATATTGAACACATTCCTAAGAACAGCCCTTCAGATCTGGAATAGGTTCAAGAACAGTTACTTAACAGTCTGAAGAACAAATATCTCTTAAGTTTTGATTTTGTAAGAAAAATGTCAAGAGGCAGATTGGACATTAATCATATGATAGCGAATGCTTTGGGGTTGTTTTTTTTAGGGTTTTCTGGTGGAGGAAGAAATACTTAGGGTGAAGAAGAATACTTAGCAGAAGTTAAATAAACCAGAAGTGATATCCGTTACTCAGATGCTCTTTTTTGGTTGTGTTTCTATAAAAAACAGTAATCAAAGAGGAGCTCAAACCAAAATTCTTGTTCAGAGCAACGCAGAGGCAAGGGAACACCAAATCCTGATATTCCCAGTTGGATTCAGAGACCACACTTCTACTGAATGCAGCTGGAGTTTTGTGCCAGAATTCTTTTGCTCTTTGCTTTCAGACAAGCTCATCTCTGGATCTAAATTTCACTGCTGCCTGAAAGATCTGGTCAACCTATTGAATACTGGATAGCCTACTGAACTCAGATTCCAGCACTGCAATCCCACTCTGTTGCTAAAACAAATGAAGCAAACCAAATATACAAACACACCAGTGTATGACTGTATGTTCCTTCTAGAAAACAAATTACGCTTACACAAAAACAATCTTTTGCATGTGTTACATCTTGCCGTTCTCAAAATCCCCACCTGTACCTTTTCCAACCTACTTTTTTTGCCTCCCTCAGCACCAAAGACTCCCCCAGTTTTTTCTGTAGCAAGTACACACAGTCAACCAGACCTGACAGCATTAAACACTAGCATCTAAATGGTATTTGCTAAATACAATGGCATGTGCCGGCACAATTCAGCATACAAATCCAATGACATCTCACCCAATATGCATGTCTATAAGTGTCCTTCTTTCAATCAATGAGGTTAGATAGTTAGTACTAAGATCACTTATATCGTACATGGTAGACATTTGTTCCAGCCACAGGCGAAATTAAATACCTGAAGCAAAAAATAGTTAAGCGCTTTCTCCTCTGTAGTCAGTACAGTGACTAGTTCATGCCACTCTTTCAATGATCATCAAATAGAGAGGAAGGACTGAGGGAGCTCAAGTCATACTAGGACTGAGAGTGCTCAAGTCAGACTACACAGCTTGAGTTTTTCGTGTTCCAAAACAGTGGGCAAGCGCTTTCCAAGCTGCTGAAAGAAACAGGGGTCTAAGCTTCCTCAGCCTTTTCTGTAGACTGCGTCTTTGTCCTCCTCACTCACTAGTCTCCTGTGAACCTGTGCCCAGAGGACATAAGTTCCGCAAAGCAACAAGGGTCCTTAAACATAGTGTGGCTAGAGTGAACACCTGTCACCCTGAGAAACCTTCCCTTTGGTAGAGGAAGAGGCTGGCCTGTCTCCACTAGAGAGAATGGGATAAGAGGCACACAGATAACTGACTACAGTGAGCTGGGATGCCCTCACTAAGAATGAGTAGCTGGTGCTGCACACAAGCATTTTCTAGAAGCAAAGTACATCTCTAAGGTGATACTTCTAAGATCGGTGCAGCAGCAACAGAGACATTAGTGAAAGAGATCCCAGGAGCAGAAAAGGTCTCTTCAGTACTTTAGGTGTCAAAACCAAGAACATTTATTTGAAGTTAGTTTGTCTCAAAGATGCAGAATAGAAAAAGCACTGTTCTGTGTTTTTATATGATCTTTAAATAAAACTGTGATTCATTAGTGCTGTTTTAAATTGAAGATAGGAAAGTTGGCAGACAAACACACACAAGTTTTATCAAGTGAGTTGCAATGTAAAGCAAGTGAGAAATCCTCTACCACTTCATTGCTCACAGAGAGGGCCTGAAGAAAATCAGTTCTAATCACTGCAGGTCCTAAACCAAATGCTTCCCTTACAGTTAATTTCCTCAGACACACACCAAAGCATAGAACAAACAAACGATACATATTATGTAAAGTTTTCACTCCAGGTTTTACATGAGGTCTAGTATCCTTAGAATGTTTTATTGCAGACATGCATGTCTGTAGATGGCGGATGGATTCAATAAAACAAGCTGTCACTTATTCTCATATCATTTGTTAATACACTTTAAAAAACAGCCCAGCTTGTCACTTGAAAGCCTATAGTCTGTCACTGTCATGTGAATTCTTTTTGAAGCGGATTTATAAAAGCACAATGCTACATCTGATGGACCTAAAATTAAGTTATAATGTTCAATGCTCAGCGCGTCCAATTGATCTTGGACTTCTGCTTAAATAATTTCCAAAACCCTACAAATATTAAAGCACACTGCCCTATTAAATTAACAGTAGCTTTTCTGCTCAATTCAGCGGAATACACAGAACACAACTAATCCACTCCATGTGGACACTTGTTAAAGGGTCAGAGCACAGCAAGAGAAGAGATGCACTAAGCAGAAAAAAAAAAAGAAAAAAAAAGAAAAAAAGAGATGCTATTAAAGTAAAAATGATGGGGAAAGCTAGAAATAATAATAGCACAATCCACTGCTAAACAGCAATTTCATGGGCTTGAAGAACATGATTTGGAATCATATGAATTAAATTTGAACCATTTAGAATATTCCGCAATGAAACCAAATCATCTACTTTCTCATGACATTACACTTTACTTGAACGTTACTGTGTATTTTTCCTTTGCTAAATATATCCAGCTGTGTTTCCTTTCATCCATTCAGAAGGGCTGGATCCTCAGCTCGGCTAATTACTCTACCGATGCAGATGTCAACAGAGTTAGATGAGCTGAGGATCTGACCTATCAACTACCTTTTTCCAACAGAAGTTGAGACAGAATGACAGGAGCTGCTTCTTTTTCCCAAATTCAGAAACACAAGCTTTTGAAAGCCTGTGTTTCCTGAAAGAGCAGTACATTATCTTCCCTTTCAGACAGACTAAATTATATAAAATTCTAGCATAACTACTACTACTTTTGGTTTTAAACTCACAGGATCCAAAGAAAAGTTTTAAGCTTGCTTATGTAAAACACTGATTACTTCCATATGGCTCTGAGATACAGTGAGCGCAGTTTATGCATGGAACAGTATTTAGCAAAGACATAATAAAATATGAAACAATATTTACCATATAAATATAAATCTGTGTTTTTAATTACAATATACCTTAAATATAAATTATATAAAACACAAAGACAAATTTTATTGCATGAAATTACAATTGAAATATCAGACACTTAAACATTAGTAAACGTGGGTAATTAAGAAAATGAAAAATTCTTTTTTCTTTTCTGTATTAAAATAAAGACATTTCATTTGTGTAACCGTAAGTTATTTCAGGGGTCTGCCTCATTTATTGTATAGGTGAACTGTGTTTAGTTGGGCAGCTACCCAGTATTTTGTTTATACTTGGTTTTGCAAGCTTGGTTTGTAGCCCACAATTCAAACACTTTTATAAAGTCAGAGCTACTAGTTTAAATGAGGACTTGTCTGTTGTTACAATATGATTACCTCACAAGGAAGTTAAAGGGATATTATACCCATAAAATTAATAATAATAACAACCATAACAAATATTCATATTGGCCACTGAGTGTAAAACCGCTAGCACTTAGGATAATTCAGGAATCCCACTTTAACATCTGTAGCCTGATTTTTCAGAGAATACAATGTACTTTGAGATCTGTATAATCAAAAATCCTGACAAACTAATCTAACTGAAATTCATATCCCTGTTTCAAAGCAAAGTAGCGTAATTTCTCAACTAATCAGTTCTTTAGAAGAAAACTGTCCAAAAGTCGTCTAGCAAACCAAAGTTAATGAACAATTTTATTTTTTTTTCTGAAATGGAAAAGCAGCAAAGCACATTTTAAACCTCAAGTCTGTCTATGCTTTAATTGAATAAAAGAGCTTCGTACAGTAGAAAATGCTAAAAATGCTTTAAATGTGGGAACTGCACTGCTCTAAATGTGGGCATCTGCATTGTTTATAATGATGGAAAATATCCAGGTATTCTTTGGATTAAGCATTAGAGCAGTTTAGAGTGCATTTATGATAATCCACTGAGAAAGTCTGTGTTTCCCACTGGCACGAGAAATAAATGCAGACCACAGACCGCAAGCTTTTACTTGAGGAACAAAGCATCAGTTTGTATTATATCTAGGTTAAAAGTATCCCTGGAAATGGCCATAGTCACATGAAGCAAGTCAGCTGAAAGAAATGGTAGTAGGCTTTATAAACTATTCTTTTTTTTTTTCCAGTCACAGGAATATGAAATAACATTTTTGAAGAAGAAAGAAACCTTAGCATTTGCAATGCTATAAAAAAATATAAGGAAAGGCTGGCAAGACCTGAGTCCCTTGGAGTAAATGTTACTTCAGCTTTGTGATAGAATACTGGAATAAGCACTGTATTTCATGCAGCTGTTTCTCCTATGGATTAATGTATTAGCACTAACATTTTTATTATTCCTTTTCAAAGCTGAGCCAAGTTCTCCCTCATTCTTTCATGCATTCAGAGTTATAACTGCTTGCTTGAATAAAAAAAGATAACTTCACTTTTTTCTTTTTAAATGCTTTCCAGTCTTAGAAAAGGTAAAGCAGATGAGATAAATGAGGAAGAACAGAAAAAAGTAGGTGGATTTGATACCTTTCCTTTGAAAACACAGTGATTGAGCCAGGGTCCTAATTTTACATTAAAATCATTAATTAAGGATGTAAAAATTCCCCAAAGATTTCCCCACTAGTACAATTTAGACTACAAATTTGCATGTTTTGCTACAAACATTATTCATGTCAAAATTCCCATTTTTTAAATTCCAACCTAAACTTCTGATTGATTTTTTTTTTTTTTTTTGAAGAGGGAGTTAAACTTCCTTTCCCCTCCAGTAGTTTTTCAAAGTTTCTGGGCAGACAGAACTTTTGATATTCCATATTTTTGCAATGAAACGAAAAAACACTACAGCTTTTCAGTCTTTATAATATTGTTTTTGACAAATTATAGTGCTGTTTTTCACATATTTTTGGTGCAATCTTATCATTTCTACATTCCTGCAGAAGTTCATTTTAACATTACAAGACACTGTACACTCGTTCAGACATTTTAGCATTTGTTTTACAGTGTCATATCACCGGAAATTTAAGGAAATTTAAGGAAACCATCCACATAAAAAATACAAATACTCTTCATTAGGTAGACTCTCCCTAAGTGAAATAGGTGATTTGAAAGATATGTTTTGCTTTGATCTTTTGAAACAAAGATAGATAGCTGCTGACAGCTGTTTATAAACCCACACCCTGCAATCATGCTGTGCTGAATTTCAAGCATCTCACCTATCATTTGAGAGAAATTATAGAGAGCACTGCCTCTGACCTGCACTCTATAAATTGTAGCAATTTCATGCATGCAGGAATGGTGAAATTAAGAAAAATGAACTTCTGGGGGAAGTTAATTCAAACATAATCAACAGGGCTGGTTTGGTCTGCAGCCTTCATAACTTTAACAGCTTAATGGCTTTCTGGATGTTTCGGTCTAAATAAAAGCATGTTCAATATTGTCTAGGTAGATATTGATTGACCACTACAGCTCAACTAGATAACCAGATAACTCAGGGTGTGATCTTCTCCTAAGGAACAATGTAACAATACAGTTCTTCACTAGACCACATTATCTACACGGAATGTCTAGCAAAAGACTAAGACAGGATTGTTTGATTCAGACTATACACTCATTCTTTTAGAGACTCTCAAACCTTTTTAACTTTAAATTGCTTTAACACACAGCAAGTGTGTGTACCAAAATCTATTCAGAGTGCCGGACTCCCTCAAATTCCCTGAGTCAATACCCCATGACTATTATGTGTGTCCAGTATTCAGAACCAACTGATTTCATTCAGCAGAGTACTGCAAAGGAAGTAGACAATATTGTGGCTGAATCCCAAGAGACCACCTGAGAAACACTTGCTGGTTGCTATTTATGATTCCTGGCTTGGCAACAAAGAACATTACTTCTCTGAGTACACTGAGATAACCAATACAATTTTGAGATTCTGGGACATGATAATACAAGGCTTTCAAAAGACATAGCAAAATCACATGTTAAAAAAAAAAAAAGAAAGAAAGAAATAGAGAAACATAAGAAAGAGGTTTGAAGGGCTCCAAGAAAAAAAAAAAAGTGCTAGCTATGGGGAGTGAGGGACTGTCTCTAAGCGATTACAGAGAGCAAGGAGCCTGTTTCTTCCCTTAAAAGACACTGCAAAGACAGACGTGTGGAGAATGAGAGAGGAGACTGCAGGGTGGTGGGCTTTCTTCACCTCAAATATTGATGCTCTGAAGGATTGCTGTATTTCAGTGCAGTTCTGCATAAACACAGCAGACATCCACAAGGCTCTGTTTTAGGATTTGGGGGTCATGTTTCTATTCAGAGACGAATCTCAAATCCATCTTTACCTAGATAACAATACAGAATTACATGGAGAAAGAGAAGTAGTTTACACAAAACAATTGTCTTTCACTTTCCATTCAGTGTAACAGAAATGAATGGGAAACTATGAGTTCCTTACAGGGATCTGAGCATAGTAAACCACTGGAGCATAGCTCAGGAGCAACAGCAAAATGCAGAAAATTAATTCCGTTGTGTATTCTCCATCATGAAATTCAACTCTGACTGGGTAAGTAAGCAGGAGAAGTGTGTCTTATTGTTCTTATTAGTACGGGGTGAAAAAGAGACTGTATTGGGGCATTAGGGATCCAAACAGCAATTAGATGTTATTCAGAACAGAGCCAGCAAGTCATACAGATCATGCATTTTATACCTCTAGCTATTAAATTTAATTACAAGGCTACTTTCACTATTTTCTTAGCATTGTCTTCCTACAGAACTATTTTCTGTAATTGTCACACAGTTCCAGTGTGAATGTAAGGGATGTTAGACCTTGAAATGGCACAGGTAGAGGGAAGGTACAAACCGATCTCTTGATTGGATCAGTTTGAACCAGAGAAAAATTCTGGTCTGTAGAAAAACAAATGTATATGTTTCACTTGTAAGAGAACATGCAAAATAAAAGCAAGATTTCAAGAAGTACTAAGGAATTTGAAGTGGTTTATCTTGGTACTATTATGTTGGCACCAAAAAAACCCAGCCAGATGTGATTTGTATGGGGGACAAAGTTGTGGAAACTTTATGCAATTTCTAGGTCCTACAAAGAGACAGGTATGGAATATTACCGTAGCAGAGCATTTATGATATCTGAGTGTTAAAAACAGTGGTGTAACATTTTAGTATATTTGTATTTTCCAGAAACACTTTCAGAATGGAGGCCTTGCATTGAGCTAGAGGTCTTTTTGACAGACATTTTAATACACAGTGTGACCAAAGGGTATAAATACATAATCGCATAACACATTCTGAAATTCCTTGTACATTAGGTCTTGTTCATTTAGTGGATTCTCAAAATAACTGCTCTTGAAAATGGAAGTCCTCCCCGCTTAGCCATTCCATATCTTCTGCTTGTCAAATGATTTTCACTATTACACAGAATCACAGTATGGTAGGGGTTGGAAGGGACCTCTGGAGATCATCCAGTCCAACCCCCCTGCCAGAGCACGGTCACCTGGAGCAGGTTGCACAGGAACGTGACCAGGGGGGTTTTGAATGTCTCCAGAGACGGAGACTCCACCACCTCTCTGGGCAGCCTCTTCCAGTGCTCTGCCACTCTCAAAGTAAAGAAGTTCCTCCTCATGTTTAAGTGGAACTTCCTATGCTCAAGTTTGTGCCCGTTACGCCTTGTCCTGTCACTGGGCACCACTGAAAAGAGCCTGGTACCATCCTCTTGACACCCACCCTTTAAGTATTTATAAGTGTTGATAAGGTCCCCCCTCAGTCGTCTTTTTTCAAGACTAAAAAGACCCAAATCCCTCAGCCTTTCTTCATTGCTTTCTTCATATGCTGTTAAGCATAATGAGCAAATTATGCTCCTAAGATCTGGAGTATGTTAACTACAGTAAGCAGAAGAGGGTTCACAAAACCGGCCAGCAGCTCAGCATGATTCCCCCTTCCATCAAGCCCTCTATCCCACGGCGTATTTGTTAGACAGCTGCTGGCAGTCTGGAGTAGATAAGGTGCAATGTAGATCAGCAGCATACCTAGAAGCAAGGCTGATCTCTGGAGTGAAAAGAGTAGGTGCTGTGTGAGCCCAGGATATGTTTACAGATGTTTATTACTAGAGAAAAGTACCTCTAGAAATCAGGCCCTATCTCTTCCATACTCAGAAATTGCTTGTACTGACATAAATTCACATGATGACTGATTTAGCACAAATGCACACTGAAGTCCAATGGTTGGTCATAAGCATATTTGGAAATACATATGTGCAACTGTTCATGTGGCTAGATGGCTGGTTGAGAGAGACAGATGGTATATATATAAACATAAACCCTCACACACTTGCACCACTCCCATACATACTTTGAATTCTTCCTACAGCAATTCACCGTATAAGATGAGGGTTTGGGATTCTGAGTAAGATTTTATGTATACCCAGAATAATAATTCACTTGTTTAGATGTATTTTTTGCTAGAACCCTGTTCTCATTTAAGCCTATATTTCAGAAGACTTCCTACAGAATTGATAAATAAATAGCCTTAACATATTTCTATGTGCTATATGTTGCTATCTCCTAGTGTGCTGAATAACATCAGTTGCTACTGAGCAGGATTTTGTAGCATTTTATGTGACTTTTTAATTCACTTTTTAATGTAAAAAAATACTTAATCTTACTGCCTAGTGAAAGAGAACCATGGAAAATTCTCCTTTCAAAGCTGTCCTGAAATTGATTTTTCTTTTTTTGGGGTAGAGAGCGGTGAATTCAGATCATATTTGCGTGAGGATTCTTCTTTATCCTTCTTTCTTTTTATGGGTGTCCAAATAAAAGCATTGAAACAGCCATTTATCCTAGAGGCTCCTTGTTTCAAAGGAACCAACCCCATTTTCTGAAAATGGATCTGCTTTCTTTGCTTTCACTTAGCTATGCATGACACAGCAGGAAGGGAAAGCTAGTTTAAGGAATTTCCTCTTACACCGATGAGTGCCAGGTGTAATTACAAGTTCTGAGTTCTCCTTAAGAGGTAAGTTTAGGCCTGCTCCAGCAATAAGCATGGATAGCTTTCTATCACCTGCAAAAAGTCATTTTATGCATGTAACACAGACAGAGAAAAAAAAATAAAACCCACCTTATGGTGACAGTGTTGATGTGAATGGAGTTAGCTGAATAAATACCTTTGGGATACGTTAGACCAAATGCCCAAACGGTGCAAAGCTTGATCCCAAGAACAGAGCAGCAAAGCCAAGATAATGAGAAGGTATTCACTTGGACTCATGTCAAAAATTCTAGGACTAGTTATTAGTTAAAACATAACGTTGCTGTTTCTTGACAGACTGCAAGGTGTGTGCAGAACTGGTTTTATGCCTGTCACTTTGTGCTTCATTCATCTTTTAACAAGGGTGCAGTGACTGCTTAGCAAATTCAGTGTGAAAGAGGAGGACAGGATCCTGTGCCAAGTCATTAGACGATAAGGAAGAAAAAGACAGAATGTAAGAGGTGATTTCTCATTTTTGTTTTTCTGGAAGGGTTTATATGGTGTGAACATCTGAGACCCCGACTCACACTCAGTGTATCACAACAATGGTCTGCCTCAGATTTCAATGATCCCAGCATGAATTTTACAATAAATTTCATGAAGTTCCATTTATAGCAGAAGGTGAGGATTTTTAAAACTGTTTCAATTGTCTTGACAAGACAAAGTTTGTGAATGTAGGTCACAACAATAAAAAAAAAAACCACTGTCAAAGACAAAACATTTTCCAAAATATACCTTCATAAATACAGTATAAAGCCATCTACTTGTCCCATGGTTTTCTGATACAATCTTGGGTCCATCTATCCACCCTACCTTACCTTCCTCCAATGAGCTGTAGCTTTTTGTATACAAACATTTCTATGTATCTCATGGAGAAAAAGATCCACTTACAAAAATTCAGACGTATCTCATAGTTAGATTGGCCAAGAATTTAAAATCACTGGATAAAACAATATGCAGTGAAGCTGAATAGCCATTTTGTAGTGTATGTTATTCAATTTCACCTGATCATGCAAGGGAAACTCTCTTAATGCCCAAATGCATTTCACCATTGAAGTTATATTATGAGGATATACAAATGGAGGTAGAAAGGTTTTCCTTACCATTTACCCCAGAGAATACAAACAAAGTGTAGTATAGGTCACATTTTTTCTTGCAAGGGACAAATTTGTTAAATTAACACATGTAAAACTACATGATGTATCTACTTTCCCCACAGAGTAATTTTCAGGTTGTGGGTTTTCTTGTGCCAAGAAAAAAATCATGACCCATAAGGGTATTTTTGCCAACTCTGACATCTATATTTAGGGGTTCATATTAATTTCTGATTTATTCTTTCAATACTACAGCTTTGCTTTTGCTATCCAGACACAAACCTTTATGACTCAATTACCCTTATGGGTCCTTCCAACTCGAGGTATTCTATGATTCTATGACTGCTGAAACAAATATACATGTGGGCTACATCATCAATACTGGCACACGTGGCCTTTGAATCTTATAAGCAAGTGTATACTGACATGAAAATCAAACCCAAAAATCAAATGCACCCTCAGCGTAGGGTGCCTGGAGAAGAGGAGGCAGAACAATTCAGGAAATTGCAATGGGTAGCATGTAAACAGAAAGGAAATCTAGGGTAATGCAGCATGAAAGGGGTGACAAATATGATGTAAAAACATAGGAAGCAGTAAACAGACAACACAAAACTGTTGAAAACTGTGGAGGGAGAAAGTTAAAAAGAGAGTTATTCTTTTTTGCTGAAGAAGAAAATGGTACAATGGTCATTCTTCAGAATCCAGGGGATAAAAGAAAAGGCATATCCTTTCATGCAATGAACAGAATTTTTTCTGTATAGCCTAGATGGAAATTTAAATCTGAAATAATTATACTCAAAACTAGGACATGAAAGAAAGGGACTGGCAGACAGAATAAACAGAGAAATCAGGTCAGGAAAAGGTGTGATCTATTATTTCTAGATTTCCCATTTATAAGGCTTTGGAGGATTTTCATAGCTGTTGTTTCTGAAGGAGGGAAATGACCAACTGAGAAGTGGGTGTTTTCTTTGGAATATACTTACTCAAGCCACCACACACCTAAATATTTAAAAGCTAAGCACATAAGAGATAAAAATCATAACATTTGCATTGCATAACCTAAAGAAGCAAGGACCATAAGCAACTGGATAAGGTGATTATAGAATGAATCAGATAGCTGAATCAGAGACGAAGCTTTCCAGTTGCAGAAGCCCAAAGGTGGAATTCACTATAATCCGTTCTGAATCAACTTTGTTTATATTGAGATCTAAATGCAAACCTCAGATCTTCAAGAGAGCTTTTCTCAGATTTAAAAACAGGAGGGCAGAAATAGTAAAACATACATCCTAACTCCAAATCCCAACCGTGGCCCAAATAAAAAGATGCCAAGAGATTGCTATTTGCAATGATATCCATCGTCTATCACTTTAAACATTCAAAAATCAGTCATCTAGTCTAAACCACAGTAGTATATACGAGGGAGACTAGAAATATCTAATGTACGAGTGGATGCACCCTTTATCAGGGTAAGGTCTGTATCTGTATTATCACACCTTGAGCGCTCCGTTTCCACAGAAAGTATACCCAAGTGTGGGGAACAAAAGGGAGAGACAGCATGCTATAACAAGATCACCTATTTAGACAACCAGGAGATCAGGGGCCCAGCCCACTTCAAAGCAACATCAATCTCTGTTTAGACACTGCTACAATTAACTCCAAATGGCATTTAGACTGTCTTGAGGTGGATAGCTCTCTGCAGGTTTCTCCAAAAACAACAGAGGAAGCCTACGTGATTAACTTTGATCAAGTTTCTAACATTTAGGTATGTAAAAGTTGATAGACTTTATCTAGTTTTATTAGGAGACTGTAAGGAGAAGTTTAAATTAGTACTCGTGTTTCATTTAGGTGCTTGAGCTTTAGATGTCTATAATACATGGATGGGCAACATCCCCCAAAAAAACTATAGTCAGAAATAAGCTCTTGACTCAGCTATATATATTTGAATCTGTCAGCACTGATGCTCCACCTCCTTCTAACCTTTCTATACAATATCATGCAAGCAACTCAGAACATCCGCTATGGCCACAAAGGTTCTGTTACAATATTACAGGACAAGACAAGCTATATTCCTAACACAGGCAATGCTAGTTGTTTACCACTGTGCCTAGTTTTACAGACTTACCTAATGGAGGCCACAGTTTATGCCATCCTCATTCTCAAAATATGGCACGTAATCCAGGCTATACAATGTTCCTCTGTAAATAATAGCTTATTGAATACTGACATTTTCTGATGACAGAGACATTGAAAAATAAAAGTTAGACTTGGAGCTTAGGCTAATACCACTTAGAAATGAATAATAATATAAGCAAACCTGGATTTGGAAAAATATCAGGGCTTTTCTTTTAGTAGCTTTTGCAATTGGTGACATCTTTCCATCAAGAGGCTAGGACTATGTGGAAATCTTTATCTTTATTTACTTCTTTACCACAACATTAACAACTGTTAATGCCAGGTGTCATAAATAATCAGTCAATTCTATGCCAAACAGCTGCATTAAAGACTACTAAAAATTTATCTTTATGGATTGTCCTGACTATGTGGGTAATCCACTATTTAAAATTCAGGAATTCTGGAAGAACTGACTGATGGTACTTTGCTTTTTCTTTCTTACAATCTGCCAAAGCATAACAAACCATAACCATAAGGTTATTTGAAGTGCTAGAGAACACCTAGGCTGCAGTACTCGGAAGCTCAAACACAGAAGCTAAAACAACGACAAAATGCTTCATTTTCTCAGCAGAATCTCTCTGCTGACCTAACTTGCTTTATATTTAACAAGATGCAAATATTTAAAGGATTGGAAATCTTTAAAGGAAATGCAACTTAAGAGAACAAAAAAAAATGTTATAATATCCTCTGTATCATTTTCTCAGGCACATTTACAAAACAGTTATTAAAGAATGTTTGAACATCTTCAAGGAAACAGGAAAACACAAAACCAACACTCTAACACATACCTATCTTCTGCTACACAGAGATCAAAAGGAACAGAGTCAGAAACAGAGCAGCATTTTACATAAGTCTTCTCATCACAATGTTCAACATTTTGTGGCAGCAGTAACGGCTATTCTATTGTTTGCTATTCACTTTAAGTCATTACTAACAATTCCTCTGTAAACCAAAGGCATTGGAATAACTATTGTGGGATGCTAAAAGAACTTCCAGTGTTGGATTTCAAGTCCTGCTACTGATTTTGGTAGATAGACCCAGATTAGTTTTTGATGGTCAAGTATATGTACTGGTGCATACCTACTACTGCTAAATATGTCTACTCCTAGTCTACCATTAACTGTTAGGAAAAAAACCAAAAAAGTATTCCAATAAATTAAATTGTCACTGAATATGGTCACATCAAAGCACTTTTAGGAAAACTAGTGGATCTGCCAAATGAACCTGAACAGTAGGGAATCTTAATCTTATTCTGAAAAACAATACTGCAAAGAGCTTTATTCTACCACCTTTCACAAGTCCTACGTCCCTATCTCCATCATACATCCAAGCACTCTTTGTCCCAGTGTATGTTTATGAAACTAGGTTTGGTATCAGGAAATGTAGTAGTATATTACACGGCAGTGATTTAAGCTACTAATCTGTGATCTGTGGAGTTGTATGATGCAGCACCAAAGACATCAAAATGAACGAGGAAGGTAAACAGTTTTATCACCCAAAGATCCATGGTGCAGCTAAATTACTCACCCAGTGGGACCGCCTCTCCTTAAGACAGGAGACAAGCAGCACATCCTCTGGCAAAATATTTGAACTCATTTCCCACTCTGCCAACATTTCTCTGTTCACATCCCCTCTTAACCTAGACTATTCAGGAAGGAAAATCTTCTAAAGTAAATTCAAATCTTGTCCTCTGTCATGAGTTAAGAGAGATAAAGTAATGTAATCACAATTTTAAGGTGTGGTACACGTTTTTAGAGACGCAAAAGTTTCTTGGAGAAGATCAAAAGTTCTATGCATTGCAAGTATTTCAAATTAAATAGCTTTCTTATTTTTCCCTTTAAAACACAAAAAATCCCTATAGCTACACTGGGTAATATGACTAATATTCTTAAGTTGAATCCAGTACTAAAACAGGGATGGTGTTTCAGACTATTATAATTAACATGTGTGGGCAACATAGGAAATTTTTACTTTCATTGCACTAGCTCAAATTAATACCATAGAAATATTTAAATCAGTCTCAGAATAAAAAGTAACTAACCAGTTCTTTTCTCTTTGGCACTGGGTTTTTGTGTTTTTACTCCAGTTGTGCTTATTATGAGATAGCTGATAATTCTTCCTTAGTTCTTATATTGGCGACAAAACTTCCCTATCAAAAGCCATCTTCTCCTATGATTTATAAACATATTTCTATGAATTTTTAACCTTGCAAACTACTATCATAAAAAAAAATTAGGTAACAATTAGCATAATTTGTAGGCTGATATGTACTGTTAAAAAAATAATCAGAAAAGAGAAAAATCATTATTATTCCAGTCAAACATTACAAGTTTGTTGCTGTCACTGTGCAAAACTCGCAAGAGCTTATCTGTACTGCCTTCAGCAGCTGTGCTCATGCTCAAGTCTAAGTCTGCAGAGCGAGTTGCATCCATATTGCCTGGGGAGACAGAACTTGAAAAGGAGTTATCCTTCCTCCCTTCACCCCTGCCTTCCTTTCTGTGACTGAGGTTCCTTGCTAGGAATGCCAATACACTTCAGACTACAGCCACCACAGAGAAAAAATGAAGAATAAAGTAATGTTGTAGCATAGCTATAGAGATATTGCTGAAGACAATCACATACATCAAATGTGTCTGAAGAAAAGCTGTGGAGTATGTAATGTAATCGGAATGCATAGTTACTTACTATTCTACTGCAACATTACCCATATTTTTGAGGTATATTTAGTGCATCCTCTCAGGAACACTAAAATACATGCCTCCCAAAGATGTCACTGTTAGAGGAATACAACATTCTAAACATTGGCATGCTGAGCTGCATACTTTGTTCTCTGTCGTTAGGGTATAACTGCTGAATAAATACAGACATTTCAGTCGCAGCTGCTTCCCTTTTCTAATCTCTTTTGCTAAGATTAAATGTTTTTAAACAAAGCATTCCTGCCCCTGTTGAATTAAAAGGTAAGGTATCCATTTTATTTGCTTTACTGTGAAAGCTTTGAGGTCCAGAGGCCATAACTGGACAGCAGCATGAGGATTTCTACAATGTCAGCTAACTTTAATTTCCTTAAGAAGTTTGGAAGCAGAAAGAATGGATGGATGTAATGGATGTTCATGAGCAAGTTGCAAGGTTTTTTACATCAGTTGTATGTAACAGAAGCACACAATTGCTTGAATTAAATGTCTGAAAGTTGTCAATACTGTACTTGGCATTCAGCTGATCTAAGTCAATGTAGATTAATTGAAGTCAGTGGTCATGCTCTGATTTTCACTGATTGAAGCCCTGCTTCAAATTGCAATAGAGCGTGTGTGGGGTTATATCTGTAATAGGATAAGTGGGTTATCAAAAAAATAGATTAGGTAGCTGTATCTTCTGTGTCTCCAGAAGATCGTTTGGCATACTAGTAGGAAGAAGAGCTTTAAGCCAATTCCATCATAGTAATTTTTTTTTATCAAAGCCTTTGAGTCAGCATGTGTAAGCAGTAATTAGGTTAGGTCTATTGCCCAAGAATAATGATAAAAAAAATGAGATAAACACGAAGAGGAGTTTCTTAATCATAAATAAATAGGCAATACAGTGGCAGAGCAACTTAAGTATCTACATAAAGCTCCCAAGTTAGCAGTCTCGAGCAAGACCTGCAGACCCCAGTTGGTCCAGCAGAAAATCAGCACCTGTTGCTCAGCAAAGAGCAAAAGGACTCCTCCTGGAATGACATCAGAGTGCTTTGACTGTTCCAGTCCAGGAAGCCAATTCGACCTCAGTGGGCCTTTGAATTCCAACTGCTCAGCAATTCACCCTTTGTGAATTTGCTCTGCTTACTAGGGATGTTCATCCACAGAACTTTTGAGAAGGGATCAATACAGATTGAGACCTTTAGATCTTGATCAGAATTTCGCATGTAAGTTGTGCCATTGCACATGATAGATCTTTCAACCTAATTGAAATAACAGTTTTTTTCAGCTGCTTGCATATCCTGGATCATAACTCAACTAATAACATTCATTAAAAATCCAACAGTACAGAGAGAGTTTATACAAACTGATATATATATGGTGGGTAGCACTTTGGGCACTAGGCAAAAAATTGGGGAGGAAGAGAATTCTAGGTTTCCTTGAACATTTATAACTACTGTATGAGACCGTATTTGCAGTTCAGGCTTGTCCTGTTATTATCAAGTAGGAACTGATAATGAACATTTTCTTGTCAGCAAATAACTATCATTATCAGAACCAAATGCTGCTAAACACAAGTCCTGTCGTATCCTGTCCTTTGTGGATGATGGTAGCTTAGAAGATCAGAACTCTGTAAGATGACACAGATTTATGCCATACTAGGCTACACTATAGTGCAAAATCAGACAAAGAAGTGCACACTTAAAAACAGTTTCATGATAACATTTGGCACCCACTCCTTACAGGTGCAAAGGTTTTCCAAGTTGCAGTACAATAAAAAGTCAGTACTCATGGAGTCCAATAGCTAAATGACATACTAGGACGTTACTTGAACTTCTGTCAACTTCAAAAGCTTGAAGTTTTTTTAGTAGGCTCCTCTTCCATAGCATGAACACTCAGATTCCATGTAACGCAGGCCTTCTTAATTACATTAGTTTATTGAGATTGGTAATAAGATTTGATATTGCTGATAGCGGAGGTACATCATATTTGATCAGAAAGAATATTTAATAGAGAACCTCACAGAGGCCAATAGAAATTATCTTCAGTTCTTAAACATAACCAGAATAAAATAAAGGACTGATAAAAACTCAGAAGTTAAACAGACTGAACAATACTGCAAACATTATCTGCTCAGATGATAAATAGTTATGAGAATGCAGATTACTTCAGGGCTGGATGTAACAATACACAATTTTGTGTTGTTCCAGCAAAATAAAGGAAGGTCAGGAGGGGAAGAAAGACAGTTCTCAATGCAAACTTATTTTTTTAGCCAACTCCTCTTTCTGGTCAATTAACAAATTTTGTTAACTTTTTTAGCAGCTCCTTCTCACAGAAGAAAGGAAAATAATTAAAAAAAATATTCTCACTGTCAGTAGCATTTTCTCCATGTTTGTACTTGTATTAGGTAGACCTAACAGTTAACCTTCAGAAGGTACTGTGAGCTTGTTACATGCTAAGCAAGAGAGATGAATTGTGAAAGATCTCTTTGATCTTACTGCCAGGAGTTCAGAATCATTCTGTTGAGCAAAACGTATGTATGAAAAAAACCAGCCATTATTTTCAAATGATGACTCTAAGCAGAAGTATGACGAATACCTTGGAAAACAGGCAAACCACATTACAAAACACGGCTGGGGAGTGAGCAATGGGGAGAAGCTCCTGAACATAGACCTAAAGAAAATACTCCCAGTTGTTATTTTTGCAAACCAGCAGGACTTTGCACTTGCCCACATACACAAGCCACCAAAATATTTGTTCTGGGTAAGTGCAGCTGTTTTTCAAAGATAAGAAGGATTTATTTTTTTTTCTCTAAATAGGTACAAATTAGTCTGCTTTCAGAAGACCACATTGATTTTTTTTTCTCCCTTCTCTCTTACGTGCTTTGCAATTGTACAATCAAAATGCTTCTTAAAAAAAAAGCATGATGGGCAGGGAAAAAATATATTTGCCACTGACAATACATTTCTAGTAGACATGTACTTCACCTAAGATATGTCTTTAAACACTAAAATATTCTAGCAATCTTTGAATAATGAAATCATAGTGGAATTAGAAGTACTTGAAAGTCTCCATTAACTTGTTTTTATTTCAAGATGCCTTGGTGGGTCTCGATGATTTTCAGCTTGGTATGTCAACACAAAGCATAATATACATTTGTTCTATTGTTTAGCAATACATTCGAAAACAAGACTACATTTCAAATGTTTTATGTACGCACAAGGCTAAGGAAATACTCACAGAACAGTATCAATGTTGTTGGTTTTGATGTGCTAAAGGGAGCTATATATTGCTAAAATTTTGGCAGTAAACTGAAGAGAGAAATCCAGTTTTTCTCCTCTTTATAGAACTCAGCCTTGTGGCTATTGCTGAACCATCTCTGACTTCATTGACTCATCCCTGGGCAGGTGAGGGAATATAATCTTACCATTTCTGAAGTAATGTTTTGCTTTCTGAAACAGAGCATAAGCATCTCAAATCTCTGAAGTATTTTACCAAAAGGTATTGTCAGAGATTCTATGCAGTTTCTCATAAAATACTCTCCTAAGCACTATTTTGTCCTTGTGTTTTTCTCAGAATACTTTTCAGAAAGTTAATGTAGTATTTCTGGCAAATGTGAATATCATATTTTTTATTGCCATAAGGGGAAGGCCCTTCTCTTGGATACAGTTATGAGTGGGGTTTGTATATGCAGAAACCTGCTCTCTCAATTTTTCTTTCTCAGGCTAGAACTATGATTTTAGTATATTCTCAATTTGACTCTTTGGTTAAAAAAAAGAGTAATAAAACAAAAGCCAAATATTCTACCTTTTCTCTCCCTTCACGCTCTATTAAATAAACAAGTGTTTTGCTCTCTTATAAACTGCTATTTAGTTTTTGATTTTCTTTTCTATCCTTAAAGAAATGCAAACGTAGCATTTCACTTAAAGTGGTAATCAACTCACCTAATTTCGCCCGTCTGAACTGTATGTATACTAAGCTTCCCTCTATATGTAATAGTAAGAAAAATACTATCTTTGGGGTTTGTATAAGTATCTCTAGCTCCCTAGTTGGTCCCATATAGAATCCCAGACCTTCCCTCTGCCTAAGTATAATGCAGAAAGTTAATCCAACTCTGAACACTCTTCCATGCCAAACCCAAATACAATTTAGATCATTTCTCACACTGGCTTGTTTACCAGCTTTCCCTTAAGGCTTCTTGCTGACATTTTTCATTGCAGGTTTCTCCTTGTTTCTTTGGAGCCTTTTCTCTGCTTTCAGCAATGACTTCCTTCTTTCTATCTAGACTGCCTCTCTGTATATAATGTAATTGCTATGGTTTCTGATCTATCTGAACACTATTATTTACAGTAGATTGTGTCGATTTATAAGAAGAGACTCTCATGACAAGGATCTTAATGACCCACCAACAGAAATAATCTCGGTATTTGCCCTCACTTAAGTTATTGTAATACACAATTACATAAAATCTACTCCAGGGAAGGATATTCCAATTTACTGTGTCAGGCCTTCGAAAGATGATTCGGACATGGTGACACCATGCATGGCTCTTTCCTATAGGCCTGCCTTTTGTTTTAGTACAGTCTTGACAGTTACTTCAAAATTAAGGAAGTATACCGAGTAAAATATACTTTCAGATCAACAGGACTATCGCACGTTGCAAAGTGTTCCTGCTCAGTCTATATAAGAGCATCCCATGGTTTTATTCAGTTTGCTAGTAGGAAGCATCCTGTAAAATAACCACAAAGCAATCTTCATTTTCAATCCCATTTTATGGGATGAAAATGGTTTGCATCTTATGAACTCTAGATTCCATGAGATCTTCATATCAAAGTCTATGTGGCTTTTCTGAAGATCAATATGAACACACAAACATTGACCCTGGGAACAATAAGAAAATGTCAGCAAGTGAAAAGCCAACAAAGCTAAACAACGAAAATAATTATTTCACTTTTAAGATCAGTTTCACAACGGGTTTTGTTTGTTTTTAATAGTCTTGCCCGGTTAATTCCTTTCAATTAGTATTTGTAGAAACTTTTGTTTGAATTTTTAAAAAATCGTATTACAAAGTAATTTAACAATGGTTATTACCACTTAAGTCTTTCAGATGTGCAATTATGCAAATCCACCAAACACAATTTTCACTATATTTTCTTTACTTGGTTGAAATCACTGTTAAAGAATGAAATTACGTGTTGGCATCTGCTGTTCCTGTTATAATTTGTATTTTTAAAATAAAATGTGCATAAGGTAACTTGTACAACAATTTCACCATTCCTGATTTCAAATAGATGGCATTTCAATTCTTTTCTCATTGTTTAGTAAGGACGTAAGTGAAGGACTGAAAATGAGCAAGGAATCAGGAATGCAAATTAGGATATTTGCCAGTACTGGTCTCATTTACAAAACAAATGATTTCTGAAATAAGTTTTCTACTTAAAAATTTCCTTCTCCATTTTAAATCAAAAAAGATCAGATCTTCTTCTAGGGATTGTCAAGTCTTTCTGAATTCTGATATGTGTCCTTGTCTAGAGACAGCTAACTTTGTCTCCAACTTTGAGTGAAAAAATGAAAATTAGATCAAAGCAGCTGAAGTTCAGCACTGCTGCTGTTGACACATTCTTTTTGAGTCCTTTTTCTCAGCATTTTCACCTAAGACATTTATTTTAGTTATTGTCAATGTTGTCATTAAAACATTTCATTTTTATGTATCTGACATATATCGCGTTTTAGAGCTTCTTATATATGGAAAGAATGAAATTGTGTGGGCTTTCCCATCTTATGAAACAAAATTTTTAAGCTATGAAACATTTCACAAAATGTTATCTCCATTTTTTGGAACTTTGGAACTTACTCTGATATTAAACTTGAGCAAAGAAATGTCTGCCATTCCCCATGTTTCTCAGGAAACAACAAAAGCAAAGTACTGCTCACACATTCAAGGACTTAAGTCGCATGTCAATATATATCCTAACAGCACCAGTGTTCAGAGTGATTCAAAGCCAACTACTAATTGTGTCACATCTCTACAGTATGAATCATACAAATAAGAAAAGACTCTGTAGGTAGTTGTTGAATTACTAGAAGTGGTAATAGTGTGCACATATTGCCTTGGAAAGTACCAAGATAATATCTATGCAACAATGAGCACACAATTTAAATTAGGGAGACAATATAATGAGAAATTCATACAGCCTTTGAATAGCATATTTGCAAATAAATGAATTGAAAATAACAGATATTTCATATAACATTTTGTGCTCTTTTTCTAACTGCTCTAAACTGACCACATTGCAGCAAGATTGCTAAATTTGCAAAGATATTAACACCAAGAAAGTCTATGTAGGTGTTTATTTTTGCTTTTAGCACACATCTGGGATCTGTGATAGAGCAGTGAGTCTGGGATAGATCCAGATTTCTCTGGAGTCCATAAATTTCATATTTTGCTGTATCTGTAAGTAGTTCAAAAATCAACTTTCCTTAAACACAGGGCTGTCAGCTACCTTCCTCGTCTTCTGTGTTTTAAGCCATGCCACTAAATACTTTTTTCATTTTCTACTTTAAACAGAGAAAATTTGCATGGGTAATAATAATCCTGGACATTCCTTACTGTTTTTGCATGTTCCATAAGTGTTCTAACCCAGTATTTACTGATTTGAAAATGGTAACAAGAACTACGTACAGTATGACATCTGGTGAATCAATCACTATTACCATAGTGCTACATTACAATTCAGTCCAAGGATTTTTTGTACCTTGCACAAAGTAAATAATGTTTGTTGCTGAAAAACTACCAACCTCAAGCAAAACATGCTGCGTTACGCATATTTCGTTATAACTTGTGATATTAGACTACGCTCAGCATGCTCATCTGCTCACCGGTTTTTCTGAGGGGGGAAATGTGCGAGTCTCATCACTCTCTCAAAATGAGCTGTAAGAGATATTCATTATAGCTAAGTCCCTAATGAAAGATTGCGTCGTGCCACCCATAATTCAAGCAGTCCCTTAAATTCTACTGCACTCATTTTTAGCCTGAAAATTGAACTCGTTAGTTTTCTCTCTCACTGACAGGTTACTACTTTTCCAAACAATTTTTAAGAAACCTGGCAAAAATAATGTTGCTGTTAAACTTGCTCTGTACAATTAGAAAAAAAAAATTAAGATAAACACTCTTTGAACACTAATCCAATACTTACTAATACGTAAAATCAATGAGTTTGTTCTCTGTATAGTGCATGGTGGAGGCCTTGCAGACTGATTTCTCTAAACAATGCCTACAACAGTTTCTACAGAAATGATGACCACCTGCTTCTGCTGGACTCTGCCTAAATAAAATAAATAAAGCAGGCTTCACCAGGGACAACTGTTGAAGTTAAATTTTAACATGTCCCTTAATCTCTGAGAGGTTAGTGTCACATTACATTTTGCACCTAGTAATATTGTGTTTACTATAAAGTTTGTATGTATATTCACTGGGTAAAACCCTGCTCAGGGTAGATGTTCTCTCTGAAGAAGCAGATAAAATACAGCACGAGGAACTAAGCATACAAAGAGCAAATGGTGGAGCCACACCAAGAATGAAAATTGCCATAGTTTCTAAGCAAGTTCCTCCCATGTTACTGACCTTTTACTTTTTTTGGGTGGGGGGATTTCTTTCACATCAAGTCAGATACGTGCAATATAGACCTCTACATGTTAGCTCATTCTCCTGAGATTCCTCCATAATCAATTGAGAAAAAAAAAAAAAGCATACCTATGACTTGACGCATCTACCCAACTTTACATGCCTGTTCCAGGATAAGATGAATCACCAATTGAAAGCATCCATTTCTCTCTGCTAACTGTAAGAGGAGACCAGGTGATGTAGTGGGATGTAGGCTTCTACATTCAGTCTGGTCACTAAAGTCAGTCTCTTGAGCCTGGAAATTAGAACTGCTATTCATAGAGGTTCACCAAAATGGAGTGAAATTTGATCTTTTCTAGTCCTTCTGGCTGACAACACTGTAAAGACAGCAAATACCTGATACAATATACTGATCATGTTAAAATAGGTAAGAAAGACAAGAAAAAAGGAGAGACAAATTATAAAAACAGCTATGAAAGTAGGAAATAGTACTTTACATATGGAAGTTAGTGAATCTGATTAAGAAAAACTGAATTTGTTGGCTGCTTGCTGATGACACGAAAGGAGTTGATGTCATTGATTTCTATCAATGCTACAGGCACTTCATGCTGACAGTATTGTGTCAAGTGGTCCTAAAGTAAACAATTCATTTTCTGAAGCCCAAATGAAAATGAATATGAATGATTTTATACATTAAATATATATATGTGTGTGTGAGTGTGTGTACATGCACACATGGGTGTATCTATGTGCTAGTGAGAATGCGTGCATGCATGTGTATCAGTTCTCTTTCATATCACATGAAGCTGCTTGCATACAAGGACATTCCCTTCTTTGTTTCGGTTACGCTACTGTTCGATTAATTTATCCTTTAGCTTAAAGGGTTTTATTTCTGACATGCTGATGGATGGATGTGAATGACAGTTCAGGGTGAAGGATTCTTTTCAGCCTCTTTTACCATGCAAAACAGAGAAGGGAACTTAATTAAAAAGTGTCTTTGAGTAAGATTTTTGACAGAAATCACCTTTGACCAATTTCCTTAACCTACAAAAGAGATTGACATCCCGGGCTCAGTTCATATCTTCTTCAGAAAAGCCTGTTCCTTACTTTTCTTATTCACTTATTCTTATATTTTTATATTTGTCCAATTCCTCGTTTTCATGCAGCTACCTTTGACAATGCTGACCATCGAGCTTATGGTAGCTCAGACACTTGTGTACAGCAGACAGCAGAATGTTAATAGGGAAAAGTGGCAGGATTCCAAGTGGTCTATTTCTGTTTCTGCAGTCTTTTTTCCTGGAAAATGTACAAAACCTATTAAAATAATTCGGCTGGCCTTCACTCTCTTTACTAATCTGACTGGCTAGCAAGTGACTTCATGGTAGCTGAGAAATACCTGTCTTCCAAACTGCACTAGTAACACCAATTAACACAGCAGGAAATATAAATATTTCTACCATGCAAGTAATCATTGCAAAGCAACCACACTCTGTTGAGCAGAGTGAATAATGACTCCCAATATCTGTGCAAGTTTCTACTTTCCAGCACTGAAAAAGAGAATAGGAGAAGTGTATTTAAACCCTTTTCCAAGCAAGAACAGCTACACTCTGAATGGGTGAAAAAAATCCTAAAACTGTATTTGTCAGAATGTGAAAATGCATGTGAGATGTAATGTCTATTAGCTTCTGTTTAGTGTATTCCTCACACCAGGGAACTCTATAATAAGAAACAGCTAAGGAGAGATCAATATTTGCTTCCATGGATGTTCTGTATTCATAGGGATGGGTTGTGATTGATTGATTTGTTGGCAACATGAGATAAAAACAATTTAATTTGAAAAAAAAAGAGCCTAATGAGAGCTGAAGTCTATATGAAAGAAGAATGGGAGATTAACACCAAAACAAGAAAGAGATCCCTGACAGCTCCTCTGACTTGCTTTATTAAAGTTTTGCGTGCATGGAAAGGGCAACAGAAAGAGAATGGCTTCTTCCCTAAAGCTGACCCCCAACGTAAAATAAACAGATAAAAACACATCAGTCATCACATAATAAGAGAGGGACAATCTGGCTGAAATAATAGCAGAGCGCCATTTATTCTTCTCCAGTTTACAAACTAAACAGCTTTATTCTCATTTATTTGTGCTTATAATAGTGTTGCAGAGCTGATCGTACAAGCTTCCACACAGAAGTATTGGGACAATGCAAGAGTATACAGTAGCTAGAAGTCAATCCAGCACCTGATACCTTCAGAACATAGTCCCTCCAGAAAAGAAAAGCTTTTCATAAATATTGAAGCACACACAGAATGTTCCTTTCCCCCTCCATATCAAATACCATACACTGCACTATATACCTATATGCTTTGTAGACACAGAAAATTATCAGCAAACGCTGAACAGAGAACCTGCACATCAAGGAAGCAGAGGGAGACCTGGAGTATTCACAGAGGCATAAATGAATGAAGCTTGAAAATGGTATGAAACAGAAACTAGACTGTACATAAACTCAGCTCAATTACACTCTCCGTGTAAAAAGCTAACTACATGTTCATAGTGGGCAATCTTTTGATGCATATTTTCTCTCCAACCAATGCTGTGCCTCTCTTATCTGTACCACAGGTCTCTGCTGTCTATCCTGACCGTGTCTAGTGCAGACAGCCTTCTGAGATCAATGAAGGGGCACAGAAGGGGCAGGGAATGAGCAACAAAGATCCCCAGGGTAGATAAGAATCTTAAAAATCAAGCTCAAGGAAGGTGAATTTGTCCTGTGTGACTGAGTAGATTTATTTCAAGCTGTATACAATTCACTGAAAGTCAAAGACAGGTCCGGGGTTTTACTTGTCATTGCTTTTCAAAGGAACACTGAATTAATTGTATTCAGAGACAGATCATGCAAGCTTTGTACACTGTCCAGAAAAGAGCAGCAACTACTGTCATCCAGCACAGAGTCAGTGTATTGATGCACCAAAGTGTAAAAATTGCAGAGAGCCCTGAGCCTAATGTATAGCTGTGCACTTAGTCTCAAGTGCTCTTGGCAGAAAAGAATCAGGACATAACACTTAGGCTTAACACCAGAGTACCTGCTCTTGTCTCTTGTCTCCTGGTGGTAGTGAAGCAGCAGAACCAAGCTGGTTATAATGCAAAGTGCTTTCATCCATGCAGCATTACTGTCCCACCTGCCCCACTTTCTTTATGAGTTTTCATTTGTGTGCTGTCTAGGATCAAGTATATTTTCCCAATATATGACAGAAATATCAGGGAAACTTATCGCCTCATAAGGGTTCATCCCTTATCATCACTGAGCCCATCCTAGTATTTCATACAAGCCTCCCTTGCTCATAACTGCTATAAAACACAGTAAACTCTGAAGGACACCAAGATTAGATCATAATCTGAAAACAATACCATAATACAGAGTAGAAAGTTTGCTTTAAAGAGTATCTGTTTATGTAATTCACTTTGCCTCAAAGCTTTGTAATTAGATAAAAGCTCTTTTCTTCATCTAAGTAGATTCCAGTGAAACATCACTGGAGTTTCTGTAGCTCATCCCCAGTAACTCACAACTATAATCAAAATATTAACATGAATGACCCAGAAAGCATGCAATCACTCACCATCGACACAAAACCACCTCTGTCAGGCCACATTGCCTTAAAAGGTACAAAAGAAGCCACTTTCTCATGCAACAGTATGAAATATTAAGAGAAAAATTCAGGAAATATTTCAAGCTCTAAATCTTCTGTTGATCATTTGTGTAATAAAATGCATCATTGTATACAGACAAAAGTCAGCTTTTCTCACTCACTGCTGCCCTTCTTGGCTGATGTATACCCATGAGAGTTTGTAACGGGTACAAGGGTTGCACTTCCCATAAGTGTGAACTCCCCATCCTGTATGAAGAGTGTGAAGTCATCAGTCTTAACGATCCAGTCAACTCACCTGAGAATACATCTGGTCATGACTGCTAGGCACACCTTGGGAGTTCAATTCCCAACTTTGGCAGCACAATTTATTTACATATAGATGATGAAAAATCAGCTCAAAAACTTAATACAAAACCATAAATCATATAACCAGATACAGCTGTCTGCCACAAGTAAAATCACCCCAATAAAACATCAGTGAAATACATTTTAAGCAGAAATGATCCAAAAAGCACAGGGCCCAACCACTAAAACTAAAATCAGTTCTCACTAATACCAAGACTTATACTCCATTTTGAGAGCCAGTCAGTAGATGCTGGGAGGATTACAAACATTTGTTCTGGTCTCAAAATTATGGTCCAGGTTTAGAAACCTGGAGATCTACCTTCTGTTTCTGCCTGGCCTTACACAGTAACGCTGGCAGATTTACACACTGACTACATTGCAACTGTCTTCGCAGTTTAGTGGGCAAAATTTAGGGGCTTCAGTTTTCCACGCATTTTGCAGGAGTCTTTGGAAGGCCAAGTCAACTCATCTGAGCAGGATGCTGAGTGCAAAAGGTACCAAGTGCTCCTACCCATCTCCTCACTTTATCCATGGTTCGATTTCTTTTTAGTGGAAACTGGGATATTTTCCTCTTATAAAGGAACTGAAGGAAGCTAAAATAACTGATATTCGTAAAGCATACCCTGAATACCGCTAACTAAAACCAGATTTCTTAATCTATGGAGAAAGACTGACAGAGAAAAGAGAGCACTGCTGTGCTTATCCTTAAACATGAGCTGAGTGTCCTCACTCTTGGGACAAGAAAGAGGCAAATGCAGTCATTATTTAACACTCCATGGCACCGCCAGCCACACAAGTCTTCCAATCCCTGTCACCATTAATGTCCAGGTTTTCATGCAGCTTCTGCCCCACCAAATAACCTAGATGAAGATTAGGATTTCCATAGAATATCCCAGGTTGGAAGGACCTCAGAAGATCATCTAGTCCAACCTTTCAGGGAAAAGCAAGCCTAGATGAGATTATCTAGCACTCTGTCCAATCTTGTCTTGAAAACCTCCAGCGATGGAAGTCTATTACGTCCTTGGAGAGGCTGTTCCAGTGAATGATTGTTCTTACTGTGAAAAACTTCCTTCTTATGTCAAGATGAAATCTCTCCCAGTGCAATTTGTACTCATTTACTCTTGACTTCTCCACTTTTTAAAAGCGCTCTGTCTCTTCTAACACCCAAGCTGATATTTAGGACTACAGACTTTAAGGTCCTGAGAAGCTGGATATTTACGTTTGTGCTTAGATGAAACCTGAACTTTGAACAAAACATGGCCCCAAATCTTCCCCAAGCAGCAACAGCAGCTGCTCAAACCATTAAAATCCAGATGCCATTAATTGCAAAATACCTAAAGGAAGAGGAAATCCACCAAAGCCATACAAAATTTTCAACTTAAAGAACTGACTGCTTTTACATCAGCTTCATATATATCTAAAACATAATTTCTTTCTGAAGTATCAACAAGATCTTCAGAGATTAACAAACGAAGCATGTGTGCATTTTGCTTTACTCTCTTTGCCAACCTTCCCCTCTAAACACATAACCAGGTTTAAAGGATGATTAAATAGGTAATGGAACGAGGCATAATGTGACATCTTACTGAAAGATAAGTGGGTAAACACAACTATTGAAACATTTCTTCTAGCTCTTGATAGATTAATGATTAGCATCATTACACAGAATAGTCTTCACATTGCTTTAAATATCCTGTACATCTCCCATAAAGCTTTTGTGTAAAATCCTTCCCTGCATATATAGAAATGAATCAGATCACATTACAGCTGGCTATGCATTCTTCCCTGAGCACATTATGATTTTAAATTGCAAAATCCATTTTTATTTTCTTTTTCATTTGTCACCTCACCACTGGAAGGAAGGTTTCCTGGAGCGTATTCCATTGCATGTCTGACAATATCAAGTCTGCCTTCAGTACATTAGTATAAAAATTGAGGATAAACAATTACATTTATATGAGGTCAATGAACATGTACAGGAGACAGAAAGACTAAAGTATCTTCTGCCATAAACCTGCAAAAGACTTCTTGATGAGAATACAGATGTGCAAAATAAGGGGGAAATAACTCAATTTTTCATGCTCAGATATTTTCCAGATATCTCATTAATATTTGGGTAAATAAACTTGGTATGAATATGTCTTCTTTGTTATCGTCCTTCTCACAACACAGCAACACATTACACAGTGTTAGCACCTCTTCGTCCTACTGTAAATCAGACACTTTGAGATTGTTCATCCATCCACTGATGGATTTTATTTCTGAGATGTTCTCCTCTCTAATTCTGAATCATTCCAATCAATGTATACAGTCACAGCATACTAATGTAATAAAGCATTAAAAGCGGTCAGGACAAACCCAGTATAATGCTTTGTCATGTATGTATGTTTGAAAAAAAAGAAGAAAAAGAAGAAAATATTTGTGAAAACTACATAAAGTAGAAAGGCTGAGCGTCTTTTTCAGGGCTAACACACTCTTCAGGATACTAAAAGAGAACCTGTAAATATTTAACATTGCTTCAAGAAAATGGATTAACAAAATATAGCTCTCTGATCGATACTTGCAGCATCATATATTATTTCCTGTGGGCATGAACAGCAAAATGCTATTTATTGACTAAAGTGTGCTACACATCATTGAAGGGAACATGAAATTCTCTCTTGATCAGGAGTAAGCCACTAACCTGACCTTAGCCCAGTCATCCATTTCTTGCACTGCAGTAGTACTTGATTGTTCCCAGCCTCATTTTTTCTGTGAGTTTTCCAAACCATAGACAAATTCAGCCTCTGAAANAAGGATGATTAAATAGGTAATGGAACGAGGCATAATGTGACATCTTACTGAAAGATAAGTGGGTAAACACAACTATTGAAACATTTCTTCTAGCTCTTGATAGATTAATGATTAGCATCATTACACAGAATAGTCTTCACATTGCTTTAAATATCCTGTACATCTCCCATAAAGCTTTTGTGTAAAATCCTTCCCTGCATATATAGAAATGAATCAGATCACATTACAGCTGGCTATGCATTCTTCCCTGAGCACATTATGATTTTAAATTGCAAAATCCATTTTTATTTTCTTTTTCATTTGTCACCTCACCACTGGAATGAAGTTTTCCTGGAGCTTATTCCACTGCACGTCTGACAATATCAAGTCTGCCTTCAGTACATTAGTATAAAAATTGAGGATAAACAATTACATTTATATGAGGTCAATGAACATGTACAGGAGACAGAAAGACTAAAGTATCTTCTGCCATAAACCTGCAAAAGACTTCTTGATGAGAATACAGATGTGCAAAATAAGGGGGAAATAACTCAATTTTTCATGCTCAGATATTTTCCAGATATCTCATTAATATTTGGGTAAATAAACTTGGTATGAATATGTCTTCTTTGTTATCGTCCTTCTCACAACACAGCAACACATTACACAGTGTTAGCACCTCTTCGTCCTACTGTAAATCAGACACTTTGAGATTGTTCATCCATCCACTGATGGATTTTATTTCTGAGATGTTCTCCTCTCTAATTCTGAATCATTCCAATCAATGTATACAGTCACAGCATACTAATGTAATAAAGCATTAAAAGCGGTCAGGACAAACCCAGTATAATGCTTTGTCATGTATGTATGTTTGAAAAAAAAGAAGAAAAAGAAGAAAATATTTGTGAAAACTACATAAAGTAGAAAGGCTGAGCGTCTTTTTCAGGGCTAACACACTCTTCAGGATACTAAAAGAGAACCTGTAAATATTTAACATTGCTTCAAGAAAATGGATTAACAAAATATAGCTCTCTGATCGATACTTGCAGCATCATATATTATTTCCTGTGGGCATGAACAGCAAAATGCTATTTATTGACTAAAGTGTGCTACACATCATTGAAGGGAACATGAAATTCTCTCTTGATCAGGAGTAAGCCACTAACCTGACCTTAGCCCAGTCATCCATTTCTTGCACTGCAGTAGTACTTGATTGTTCCCAGCCTCATTTTTTCTGTGAGTTTTCCAAACCATAGACAAATTCAGCCTCTGAAATCAAGAGATTAAAGTATTAGATAACTTAAGATGAAATGAAATAAACAGAACAAATGGAGTATGAGCAGTGAGAAGGTAAAAAGCCCAAAACCACTTGGGTTCATAGACTAATGAGGTGTTATAATCATAGTTCTGAATAAGAACCATTTTACTTTTATTTTTCCAGCTTGTAAAAATAATAAGAAAGAGTTCTGGTAGCTTTTGTCCCAATTTCATTTTATCTAGTGCCATGGAAGCCCAAAAGGGACAGCAAAGGGGAACACAGCAGACAGACAGAAGTCTGCACTTGTTATGGCAAACCAGGATCCACCCTATCAGACCATTGCCCCAGTCTGCCCGACAGTGTTCTGTATCAGGTACATAAAAAGAAAATTCAAGAAAGCAAATTATAGACATCTGTGAAATAAACGGCCTGTAGGAAAACATAATTTGCCTTGTCATTCTGAGTCTTTTAAGATCTATTGCAGGATTGTCGCTCATTAATCTTATTGAACTACACATGAAATTACTTGGAAACTACTTGGGAAAAATCAACCTGTGAACCTAATTCTGCTCTTTTAAATTTTACATTCTTCCAGTAGCTGAAATACCTTTAAACAAACAGTATTGTTCCCGTCTTTCATGGAAAACCCTGCTGCACATTTGATTGCAAAGGAAAAGAAGAAACAAGGAATTTCGCACCAAAGTGATTGCTAGTGCTAAGACCTTTCAAGGATAAATTGTTGCAGTCAACCTGCTCCTCAACGTCAGCTCCCACTCTCCACAATACACCAGATTAAAAAAAAAAAAAAAAAAAGAAAAACAAACTAAAAAAAAAAAACCAAACCAAAAAAAAACCAACAACACAGAAAACAGATTTAGAGTCCATGTGAATCTCTTTTTTCTCAATGTTGAACATGGATGAAATCATCCCACAACAGTGTGGGATGTTTTGTTCTGAAACCTGAAAAATTTGTTCTCGCTACAGAAGAGACAGGGGAGGGACTTCTAGTGCAGGCAAGCCCAGCTCATAGTTCATAATGTATGTTCGACAGTACTGCACAGTGCTGAATTCAAACATATACTGCTTTTTTGGAACTAGGTAATCTGAATAAAATTAAGTAACTTTTGCTCAGAAAGGATTTCTCTCAATTTTCCCTTCACACTGCATTTTCTGTTACTCAATTTCAAGGAAGCCAAAAGGACTGAATGTACCTGACCTAATATTTTTAAGTGATACATGTCAAAAACTAAATGTGAAAGTCCAACAAAAGCAGGTAAATGCCACCATATACAACCTTACATAAAATGTCAGGTATCCCTCAGTAAAAAGTCATGAAGATAATTCCCTAAATTATATTTTTTTCTTTTCAAATAGGGACTACTATTTTCCTCTCAAAGCATTCTGAATTTCTTAGGGTAATAAACTTTTCTTACAATTCATCAAGACTTATGATTATTTTTAACAATCTGATCTCCTTTTACCACCTTAATCAGGAAACACTCATAATCCTAAACGCCTATGAGGGATTTCAGCAGAGTCACTGAAATAAGAATGCTGACAGATCTTCCTGATGCAGACAGATCTCAGATGAAATGCCACGCACAATTTCCCTAGAGACCTTGTTTGTGAATCTCCAAATAACTCCCAACATTATGCAAGGTCTCATCTTCTCCCTGACGACTTTCAGGACTTGATTTCAAGGAAGTACAAGATTCATCCTTCAGAAGTACCGGATAAGATGAGAGCTGTAACTTAACAGCTGGGGAAAAAAATACAACATCCAGTCTCAGAAGTTAAGCAGGAGAATGCAAACTATTAGGAAATAAATACCAGTAATGCTTCACTATGCAGGTTATCTAAAGATTTCCAGACTATTTTTTATTCAATCTATTTTTTGGGACCTCTCTAAGCAGGACAAAACATCCCTCTTCCTGATGGTGGAGCATGGATACATCAGTTTTGGGAATCCCACATAACAACAAATATCTTCAAATAAGTACATCCGTTATTAAAACATTGAGCCCTCCTGCCTTCTCAGGCATGTTGGAGAGACTACCAAGTCTCACCGGCGCTACAGGGCTGACAAGCTCTGACCTTCTCCTAAGGTCTGACCTCCTCCTCCCTGTAGCACCAAGGAGACCTGGAGCAAGCAGGATCCAGACAAGAAGAAGCAAGTGGCTGCTGTCCTTTGGGTGGCATGTCAAAGAAGCACTGGGCAAGCTTGGCAGGGAAAGGCAGCGGTTTAAGAAGAGGGACATCCGGGACATCATCTCTAATGATCTGCCATCTCTGATGGCTGTGCCTGTGTAAATGATGATGATGTGGAGCCCATAATGCCAAACAACAGGGATGACCATGTGGAGGTGGACCCACCAGTATCCCCTATTGGTATATGTTCTTACTGTTACTGTACACAGGCAAGAGGGCTAGTCATTCATATGACTAATGTATTAATGTTACTGTGCAACACCAGTAATCACTAATGCTGGTCTGAGCCAGAGAGTGGAAAACCAGTGGCCAACACAAGCCCAGTGTCCTGGTTTGAGGTAAAACAGAACTAATCTTTTCAGTAATTTTACTTTTCGGTTAAGTCTCTTCTAACCAACTGCACTCTCTGAAATTAACAGCATATTTTTTAGACAGTGTCTGCTTCTAACAGATAATGTCTGATGTTTATAGTTAATACCAAGGAATAGTATGCAGAGAGGCATCTTCTTATACTTATTGCTATAACAACCAAGGTCAGCTAACTTTATGTACCAAGTTGGAGGGTCAGAAGCAGAAAAGTGTAAATGGGTTGCACATGTGGAGAAGAGCAGACAGGACAGGTGACCCAAAACTGACCAGCAAGATATTCCCTCACATCTGTATCATGCTCAGTATAAAATATGAGAGATCAAAGGGGTCAGCCTCTTTCTTCAATGGCCAGTGTCCAAGGAAACCTCTGTCTGTTCATCTGTCTTTGATCCTGATCTGTACGTTCCTGAATCCAGATATGGAATCCAGTTCCTGTCTATTGCTGAGTCCAGTCTGGGACTTTCCCAGTGCCTGCCAGTGACATGATCATCATCCTGGGAGCTCGAAATTGTGTTTGTATATATTGTATGTACTTTATTATTTCCTTAGTAATATTATTATATTTTCTTTTTATTATTAATATTTCATTAAAGTAGTTTTGTTTCTTTTCAACCCATAAGCCTCGTTATTCTCTCTCTCTCCTTCTCTTCTGGGAGGGAAGAGAGAGTTTAAAGAGAGCATCTGTCATTCATTTAGTGGCCAGCCTAGCCTAAACCATGCAAAACTCTTTAGAAGAAGGCTAAGAGGAGGTGGGCACAGGCGATGTGCTCATGAATACAGGGGGTGACCACAGCCACTGTAAAGAAACCTGAACTGTGCTCAACACAAAGGGCACCGCAAGTTGGCCTTTGTTTCAGAAAAATGGCACTACCAGTTGAGCAGATCACCTGGCTGTGTAAATGGCCTTTGTACTAAAATTTAAGTTTATTGTGTAAAAATGTGGTCATTCTACTTTGCTCAAAAGAAGTTTCAGAATAGTCATTATATCTATTCTGTGCTTTACAAGCAGTCCTAAGGATAGGGTCTAGGCCAAATATACAGCCCCTCTATAGTCAGGGCACCTTAGATACAGGCTTGACTGAGACAGCTGTGCTCATAGGAGGAAAATTTTTAAATGCATGCCGCACTTTAGAGCATCGAAAGTAAATTTACATGGTTTAAACATGTCCTTTGTCTTGCCTAGCTCTATTTATCTGGTCTGACCAACTAGGGGGCCACTCATTAGACAACAAACTCCTTGACATCAGACAGAAAAAATGCTCTATATTCCTTTCGAAGAAGGGCCTGTCCCATGTTTACATGGTATTTGTAGGTATCTGAAATTCGCACTGACTTCATGTCTTTTACAAGATTCAGAGGATCTTAGGACACAAGCTTGGCGTGCATGTCAAAATTCAGGCTACTCTTGGGATTAGCTATCTGAGAGCCTGGTTTATAGACTTTTCCTTTTTTATGTAAAAGACTATGAACCATGATCAAAAGGGGCTTCTTCTTAATAGCTATGCATCTTTTAATATGGAATTTTATTCACAGTCACACACAGGTAATTTTCTTTTGTATTTCTGATCCTTTTGTTCCAAAGTCTTTTTTAAGTACTGTAACTTCAATAGTCTCTTGCACACACAGAGTTACCACTGGTTACTATTTATCTTTAGGTAAGGTGGTATGTGATTAAATCAATAGCTTGACTCCAATCCCCTGAAATGAAACATGGATAAGTCCTTTAAATATAATTTCCATTTAGACATAATTGGTGGTACTTTGAAGTCCAGCCCTACATATCCAATGGGTACACCAAGACAGGTAACATCCAGGATTCTAGACTTAATGGATTACGATGGATATTAAATGAAAGACTTACTTTTAGTTATAAAATTCTGTCCTACTAGCATAACAATTCTGCACGAGTTTCCACAGCACAGAAAAACACATCAAAAGTAGAAGCAGAGGTAGAGGCAAGAAGAGATCGCTGGTTTCTGCTCAGTAAAGCATGAACTCTGAGTCTTCTACATGCATAAAATGCTGTCATAGTCCTAAGGAAAAGACAAAAGATAGAAAAGTTAAAAATGGTATCTCTCTGGCATCATTTTCCAGGGAACCAGAAACTCTATTCACTAGAAAAGGTTATAATTTTGTTTGTCAAGGTGGATATTCATAGCATTAATCCATGAACTCTTCTTTGCTAGAACTACTTAAATAAGATAAATACTTTTCTCCTTCCCAAAAAAGGGTCTTTGTCCCAGATCACCAGACATGAAGGCAAAACGATGTTTTTCAAGATGATTTAATAACTTGCAATTTCCTTATCAAGAATTTAGGGAAAAAAATAGTTTACTGTAATATTCCATTATAGATTAGGATGGTAGGTAAGGATGCATGCAAACACACATGCACATCACCACTAATTCCATCTGCTATAAAGTTTCTCATGGGAGACCAAAAATGAAACATGCTTACCAATAAAGATAGGTTTATACACTGTGTAGAGGCGATTTTACTCTATGCCCCTTATATTTCTGCATGAGCATGAATATTTTGCTTAATATTCACCTATTACATTTTTTTGTTGCTGTCTGGATTAATTCTGACCAGATGGTTTCAGGGAAAGACAATTTGCGCATGTTACAAATCACAGCTGTGTCAGTTTCTAATGTTTAAGTTGCTTTATATTGTATTTCCTCCATCAAAAGCATAAAATCAGCATGGCATTATTGTGCTTCAGATTGAAATATCAAAAAAACCCATTATTTACATATCTGCAAAATATTCCATCTCCTGATTTTTTGTTTCTGGTAAACAATTATCATCAGCAAGAGACCACAAATCCCATTTGATTATTGAATCGGATTTAGGTAAACCTTCCAGACTATAGGACAGCTGGTATATGCACATAGTCTGAACACCTGTCATGGGCAAAATAGTCTTAATTAGGGGATTTTTTACTTAATTTAATTCATTGCCAGTTAACATCAACTTCTGGTTACCGATTCAGGTATTGGGAAAAAAAGAACACAAACAATCAAACAGAAATTTATGTAAACCTTTCCTCCCTCTTCTCCAGGCTCAACTTAAGCCAAATATCCATACTTTCCTCTTCCTCATTTTGTCTTGTTTTCACTGCAGGTTACAGTCAGTCCATCTTTCCCCCTTTGGAGAGGGAATGGGCAGCACAGGAGGAGGTTATGTGCCTAGCAGTTTCTCTCTGCTGCTCCTCCATGTGTCTAACTGGGCTTCCTATGCCCCAGTGTGGATCTCCCATGGATTGCAGTCCCTCACGTGGTGTGCATTGCCCACGCAGTCTCTCAGAGGTGTCCTTGTCCCAGCGTGGGACAGCCATAGTCCCACACCCTGCTAGGTGTGACCAATACACACATAGAGCAAAGCTAACAAATGTGGGATGCACTAGACTTACAACACATGTGCAAACCAACTCTGCACCATCAGTGCCAGCCAGGGCTTTAACCTTAGTTTCACAATGTAAGTAAGAAGAATTGATCTGTGTGTGTGCATCTCCGTAGATGGTAACCACTAAAGTAAAAGCTGATGTGTCCATCTATGTTATTTTAGACCTGTGAGTCCTAATAGAGTTAATAAGTCATTCAAAGCTTTCTATCAGATGTTTCATTAAACGGGTGTGGCGGTGGGGGTGTGTGCGCGCATGCACGTGTGCTGAAGCTGCAGAAATAGGCAGAGCCTACTCTCTCTCTGAAAGAGACTCTAGCTCTCCTTCTGTCTGCAGGACCTCAACAGCTTCCACTGGTCCCCTGGGGACTGTGGTCCTGCGAGGGGGCTGCTCTTCACAGTGACAGGCACTTTGCACTTCCACCTGAACTAAGGCAGCCTGAGGGAGAAAATGATCAAAAACTTACTCAATCTAATTGAGCCTGGAAAAACAGTTTGAATATTGATTTGTGGCCCTTTGACCTTTTTGAAATTAAATAATTGGCCCTCAGGAAGAGAAAGCTGCACACCGCTGACGTAAATAAAGCTATTAATTAGGTCCTGACAGAATACGTTCAATCTTCTCCTAGTTCTACAAATTAATTTCCATGGCAAAGCAAAGAGTATACAGCATAGTCTCAGAGTTATTAAGCTAATTAATAAAATGTATATTGGATTGTGACAAGCAAAGTTGAAATATTTTAAAAAAATTAAATTGTAACGTGGGTTCAAGTCTCCACATCTGGAATCTTTCTCAGATACTCTTACTAAAGAAAATATAATTTTAAAGACATTCTTAAAAGGTAATTTTAGATTTATTATGTACATTAAGGTAAAAGAAAAATCAAGTTGCTGATATTATTGAACAATGTACCATCAGCAACAAACTAACAAGGGGTATGTCTGATCTATTACTGTCTCAGTGATGTCTGGGTTTTATTAGATAATGCCCAAACTTTATACATTCGTGGTTAGAAGAATTTGTCCCATACTAATAAAAATTAGATATATCATCTTCCTTACAAATAAAAAGGTTCTGATCTGTTATTTATATTTGATAACTTCTGATCAAGTGTCAGTTAGCAGATTTACTGCCTCTAGAACCAGGCCCCAGAGACACCACCATGTTACCTCTCCTCAGCAGACAGAACCATGAGTGATACACCCTGACTCAATTACTCTGAAAATTGTGCGAAACACTCTGCATTCTTAAAAGCATACACTTTACAAGTAATTTGTGGCTTTTGGCTTCAGGAGCTTCAATAGGCATGGTGTAGAAGAAGAATGGACCAGGGAGTCTGGGTCTGATGAGCAGCTCTCATCCTGGGGCTGTGCTGCAGGGCAGGGGCAGCAGCTCAGAGCTCTTCCCCATCCTGCCTGCTGTGACCCTGGGCAGAGGCTCCCAGGCGTGGCAGGGAGGCCATGGACAGAGCTGATCCCCGGCCCATGGGAGCTGCTCTCAGCTGAGGCCCTGCCGGGCCCCTGCCTTGGGCACCATGTCGCAGCTGGGCCTGAGCCTGCTGCAGGCCCTGCTGAGCCGCAGCCTGGCCCCAGCTCGCAGGCAGGCAGCCTGGCCTGGGCTCAGACAGCCTTGTCCCAGGGCCCTGCCCGCCCCTCTGGAGCCTGTGTCTGACCCTGGTTCCCCTCACCAGGCCTCTGGGATGACATCCTGGCCCAGCCTTGGCCTTTCCCCATCCCCAGGGAGCTGCCAGATGGCCAAGACTGGGACTGCCCTCGGCTGCCCCCAAACTGCTGGTGGGATGTGCCCTGGCTGCAAGGTCCTGCCCCACAGTCCCCAGGAGCCCCCATGGCCCCTGGTCCACAGCAAACTGCTGACCCTCACTGCGCCCCAACACAGAGTCCCTGGAAAGCTTTGCTTGAGCTAGTATCTCCTTCCCTTCTGTCTCACTCAGGAGACACTTCTAATCTTCCACCACATACCTAAGCTTGTCCATACATATGTCCAAGTAGAATTACCCAAGTCAATCTTACTTACTTCAAAACTGCTCAGCTGCTATAGTGCTTACAAACAGTTTGTAAATCCAAAGATGATGGGACTCTAACTGAACATCTGCATGAAATTAAACGAAAGGTGAGGTTACAAACTCAGAGGTATACCTCCATGGGCTGATCATAATAGGATTCCCATGAGGAAGAAGGAAGATACTGATGTATGTATCACACCAGATATCAGCTGTCTGACAGCAGTGGAAAATTTGAATGAAGGAGAGACTAACTGGAAAGCTGTATGCATTAAATTATGATTAAACTCTTTGCCCTTTTCTCCATTGGTAGGATCAATTCACCTCACACATAAATCATTTCCAGCCAAGCAGAGGTTGAAAACTTCATGGGAAGTCTTGAGACAAGTGAGCCTCAGGTGTGGAATGACAGCTCGCAGAAATAGCTCTATTTTCTGATTTTCTTAGTTTGCAATCCAAAAGAGAAAATAACATTTATAAATCATAACAGCTGTTACTCCTGCTGTGGTTGCACTCTAAGTCAACATCATCTAGCATCATCACTATTGAAAATGCTAAGTAATTCTCCAGGAACAGCCCAGAATGTAGAACTTCTAGAAAACAAAAAGCTGTTCTAAGGTTATGTCCTTTTAAAGTATGGCCTCTTCTAATCACACTTTTTCAAGTACTACTGCACATTCATTCAAGTTTTAAAAGCTCATTGAATAAAATCTAAGCCATAAGTTTGCTGTATAACAAGATTTCTTCGGAGACTCTGCTTTAAATCAGGAGTTCTTCAATACATCAAATGACAGTCACATCATGTTTTCTTTTCCTCATTCAGTCAGAGATATGACTCTGAGCAAAGAAAGTGTCATAAAGGCTTATTTATTTTAAGCTTTGCCACATCTTAAGAACAATTCCTCACCCTCCAGATAAACCATCTTGCTACAGATATCACATAAATAGCTTTATTCATTTGGAAAAATTTGTCTCTCTACCTTACAAAAAACATTCAAACAAATAACATAAGAGCTGCAGTACATATCTCTTCAGTAGAGAACCATTTAGAAATAGATTTGGACCTCAGAACCCAGACAAGAAGAGTTAAGAATGAATCACCTGAAGATCTGATCAGAATTTATAGATAGCAGGAAAAGATGCTCATAATGGCAGCACTGAGTTCTTGGCCCGTTGGTTACTGTACTGCCATAAATTATTAAGAAAATTTGCCCTGAGGAGGCAACAAAGGCATCTGAAATGATCACTAAAGTTTAGCGGACTGACAGTGATTGTCCTCAGTAGTCAGCCACACAGCTTCTACCTGTCTGTGAAGCATGTGGATATTACCAAAGCTTTCCCAGATAACCATACTGAAAAGACCATTACAAGTTCAGGGTATGAGCAGCAATAATTGAAGCCACAAAAAAATTGGCCTTGATATGTCAAGGGCTTTTGTTATAAGCAAGAATTTAACAATTTATTATACTGATCACTCAAGTTATTTTGCTGGTTACAAAATTAAAACAATAAGTAAATTGTGATTCAAGGCCATACCTTTTTCTTAAGAAAAAAAACCCAAAATATTAGTACAGACTTTATTTATTTTATTAGTCTCTAGACACGTTTACACTTTTTTTTTTTTGCATTTCCAGATGTTGCTACTATAATGCATATAGTAACTCAGGTGTGTCTTAGCAAAACCCTTAAGTCTTGTCCTCCTAAAACTGTCTGGGCTTGTTCACAGCAAAGCACTGTACTGTCACCAAAAAGCTAAACAAGCCTTTGAAGTTTTCTGAAACTCTTTCTTATCAAAAAAAGCTTCCAAGATTACACTCACTTGATAGGTGAGAGTAGTACTATTGATTAGACCTCTAAATCAGCTGCCAGACAAAGAGAAATCTAAGTAAGCCGCACCTGAGGGGATACAGATACCAGCATAGCCAGTGTCAATGCTGACAGTCCTACAGACCTCTGTGTTTCCCCTGGGGTATAACATATTCAGATGCTTGTAGATCTAAAGAATATACAAATCCTACCCACTTCTTCCACTGGAAAAAGAAATAAAGTCATGAAGACTTCTAGTCGTTACTTCAGGTATATTCACATGTTAAACAGACTGTGTCCCAAATTCTTTCTTATTTAATCTCCATCTCAGCAAGAACAGTGTATCTGTTTTTGAGAGCAAAAATGAATTTGTTTACATGAAGTTTGGGAAATGATTTATTATTAAACAATTTTTGCTGTGACTGTGCAGTGCTAACGGATGGTTAATTGTTATACAAGAGGTTTATAAATAGTTAGAAAGCCAGCTTCTAATATTTCACTAATTTACCAGGAACTACCTACAGGTACACAATAATATTGGGAAGAGGTTAGTCAGAATCACCTGGAAGGTAACCTATTTCAGATTTGGGGCCGGGTGGTGGGGGAGCAAAGGCACACCCTTGCTGACCTGGCACAGAGAGGGAAATGCTACATGCAGGCAAATGAATGAAGGGAACAGCTCTGCTCCATTTTTAAAATAGAAGCTGCAGGCTCAAACAGAGCAAAGTCAGAATGTAATCAGAGTCTAGATAATCTCAGCAACTGAAAACATGTGAAGGAATTTGGAGTTGAAAGTAGCTGCGCACAGAACCAAAAGAGCTTTGTTGTCTGCTATTACTGTATGTTCAGCGATGAGGGGTTTGGGAGGAATTCACTGCAATTTATTATTAGATGGAAATTAAATTTGAAGAACCACTGGGATCTGTTCAATGTAAAGTGCAATCCAAAGTATTTGGGGATATTCATACCACAAGAAGTTTTTCAAAATATTTCTCCTTTCCTAGTTACCAGGACTAATATTAGCTGCACATGAGTATCAAATGTAATTCCATTTCAAGTATTTTTTTCTTAAAACAGTATCCCAAATTCAATCTCTCCTATAAACGGTTCTGTTAAAGGCAGTTGTTTCAAATACCAACATACCAACCCACATCTCTACTGGGGAGGAGAAAGAAAGGGAGTATGAGGAGAGGAGGGGATTTACAAGCTCCAACTATAGATTAGATATGCCTTCTTCATTCTTTCATTCCACATACCATTCATCTAAATATTTCCCTCTTTTTTAATTCAATCCTCTATATCCTCTCCATAAGTATTTTAAAAAGAATTGCAAATAAAAGTGCTTAGTGTTGCTTTTGGCTGTCCAAATTCAGAGAGTTTAAAAGCTCAATAAATCAATTAACAAAAAAAAGTCTTGGTTCAACCAGAATTATTTCTGAAAACTGCATTTTGATTTTGACCTATTCTTTAACATATTATGATAAATTAAGTTGTTTTTACAATTTCCAATATCTTTTTTTCGTAAGAAGAAATCAGCCCTTCCTGGGCAAGAAACCCGTCAACTCTCACAACTCTCAAAAATCGTCATTGTTTTTTCAGTGTGAAAACATTTACTCCATGAATTCATGATCAATACTTACCTTAAGTTTGCACTACTTAGTCCACATTATATGAACCAGATCTAATGCACTTTTAAACTGCTTAAATACTGCAGAAAGGATGCAATGTGACTATAGGCAGCAATCAAAGATTTGTCATAGGTACAAAGAGTGCCAGGTTTTATGGCTGTCTCAGCTGTGTCTCTCCACTACCAGGCTGTCTGCCAGGTGTGTCAGAGAAGAATGGAGTGTATTAGAGCAAGAAAGGAGTCTCCCCTGATGTGGCTTTACTGAGGATATTGCAAGGGTGTTGCAATTTAGAGCAATCCAGAAACTGCTCTAGGTCAGTGAATCCACCATGTCTGAAAACTGAATATCCATAAGATGATCTATAACAGGAGCCTGAGGGAGTCCCTGTCCCTTGTTTCTTTCCCTTAATGGAACATGAGTGCAGGATCTAATAGTGAAGCTCCTCAGAGAACCTGCTAAATCTTGATTAGAGGGATAGCATAAGATAGAAGAACATTTCTAATAATGGAGGGGGTAAAGCTAGAAAGGAATGAAAGCTTGCCTGTGGGAAAGTGAGACTAAGAAAACCCAGTTATTTCTTTTTTTTGTTTAATTATCCTATACATTGCAGCATTTTTGAGGACGAGCCAGTCCATTACAGATCCATGAATTTGAGAGGCACTAAAAATGCTTGATCTGGACTTCTTTTCAGTAAACCTTTGGCTTTCACATCATTGCCTTACATCTGCAATTTCCAAATCGTTATTCGATTGCCAAGCTATTGTACACATTTCAGGATGCCAGCCAAATTCTAATAATGGCATCATTAAGAGAGAGCTGTTGCAATGGTAAGCGCTGTATTACTTTGCTCATTTTGCCAATCAATGATGTCAGTAATATCCTGTTCTTTAGGAACCCTAATTAAATTCTTTCATTGAAATAATCAACATTTGTGTTTCCAACCACTTTGCAACTACAGTAATTCTTTGTCTGCCAGCTGTGAGAATTTCCCATCCTACCCTCTCACATCAGCAAACTGAAGGGGAAAAGTTCATTTCACACTTATATAATGTATTCATGGTTGAGGTAGGTAACAGACATATTTTGCTTGTAATACTAAAGCCTAAGCCACAACCTAAAACATCTTGGAATAGACTCAAGTCAAATAAATAATTTATCAAATGCAGTCTTAACGAAGTGTCTTCAGAAACCACTGTTCTTTAATTAGTACATCAAACAGCTAATTCACTAATTGATGCAGGAAGAATATGATCAGTCTTCATTTGTATCTAAATCAACCAAAACTAACAAACAGTATACTTTAATTATATCAAAAGTCATTTGCAGAAGGTTTGCATATGAGTAGGACTCTGGTTCATGAATTCTAATATACAAAACTAGCCAAAAACCATGCCAGCAAAGGAGATTAAAAACAAAGACGCAGACTACCTGCAAGATAAACTTCAGAGGAATGTTCTGCTGTGCACTTTTGACCCTCTTACTACCAGCGTTACACATAATGCATAGTGACTTGAATCTAGAGCCAATAATTATTTCTTCCATAATACAGACCCTGATGCCTGAGCTTTAGGTGGTATCCACTGCCAAGGAGAGCCATTAGCTCACAGTAGAAACCCAGAGAAATATTCTGGCTAAGCAGAAAGCAAGGTGCCAAAAACTACCACGTAGGAAATGTGAAACACAGGAGCATGAGCACCCTTATTTGCCTGGGATCAACAGCTTAGAAATTCTTTTCTGAAATAAAGGGATTTATTCAAAATATCCTGTTAAAGAAAGGCTTGTGCTTTTCTTTGTACATAGGTTTTCTATGGGACATAATAGCTAGAACCCTCCTTCTTGAAAGCTTCATGTCTTGGGAAGACTGAAAAGGTTAAACACGCCACCTCTTCCATTTCACAGAAGGATGAAGACACCTTGCACCCCGTCCATTGAAGCTTTGATACTGTGCAGAAAAGAATGGAAGATTATACATGCAGAAAAAGCCTAGAATCATAGAAAATTTTAAGTTGTAAAGGACTTCTGGAGGAAGTCTAGTGCAACCTCCTGTTCAAAGTAACCTGATCTAACTTCAGAGCAACCTGATCTAACTTCACACTTCACTCGGGGCTTTGTCCAGAGAAGTTTTGAAAATGTCCAAGGTTGGAGATTCCACAGCCTCCTGGACAAAACTGGACAAAAAAGTCCAGTTTTGTACTGTTTTTTCTTGTCCTTTCATCATGTACCTCTGAGAAGAGTCTGTATCTTGTCTATAGCTCTCTGTTAGGTACTGGAAGACATCAATCAGCTCTTCCCTTTACCAGGCTAAACAAATGCATTTTCCTCAGCACAGTTGGCCCCATTATCAACCACTGAGATGTGCCATTTGAAATTGCTTGGAATGGACTTTGATCACTATGCCCATTGGTCTAGACAGTTCTCCACCCACCTAATGCTTTATCTGTCCAGTCCATATCTCTCAATTTGGCTAAGATAACCATGGGAAGCTATGACAAAAGTCTTGCTAAAGTTAAGTTAAATGATATCTACTGCACTCTCTGTATCCACTGAGTCAGTCATTTGATCATTGAAGGAACTGAAGATGTTCAGGCACCAACTGCCTTTGATAAACCTGTGCTAACTATTCATCCTCCTTGTCTTTCTCTCACTATGAAAAAGACTTCTAGAAGAATATGTTCCATAATTTTCCTAGGCACAAAAGTGATGCTGACCAGGCTCCAGATCCCTTTTCTTCCCTTTTAGATGGGTGTAACATTTTCTTTCCTTGGCCATTGGGGACTTCCCACAATTGTCACGAGCTTTCAAAGGCAATAGGAACTGTGGCCTTGCAATGTTAGATAGTTCTCTGAGCACACTTGCAGGCACCCAATCTGGTTGCAGACCTGTGTATATCCAGTTTACTTAAATAGTCCATAATTTGATCCTCCTCTACCATGTGTAGCACCTCTTTCCCTGAAACAACAGACCTTGCCACTAAAGACTGAAGCAAAGAAGCTGCTGAGTAGGTGTTTTTTCCACACTTTTCATCGTAAAGTCTTCAGCCAGCCTGATGGCACAGCTCAAACCCACATTTTCTTCAGTCTCACTGTTGCTGCCAATGTACCTGTAGAAGCCTTTCTTTTTACGAACTCCAGCTGAGCTTTGGCCTCCTAATGACATGCCAGCATGCTTTGGTGATGCTTCTGTATTTCTCCTATATTCAGTTCCCACTTTCACTCCCTTATAAAGGATTATGACTCCATGGTTGTTAGCATACTTAATAAGGTGGGAGAGTCCTAGGTTTTGAACCATGTTGCAGAAATTGGTTTTGCAGTTTAATATCAATAAACGAACAATACTTCTTAATTGAAGTTACTGATCTATCTCCATTTTGTCATCCTTCTTCAGCCTATGGGGCTGGCTTTCTATTCTGTAATGGTGTTGTGTTTCTGCTGTGAAGGAGTAGAAATCACCAGCTTAGCCAACACCCTTGTGAGTAAGGTGCTCCTGAAACATGAGAGATCTAGCTGTGAACCTCCCCAGGACAGTGGGGGACTTGGGTGCGTGTCTGAATTCAGAGCTGGTGAGATTCTCTGACTACCCACTTAGAGTACAAAAGGACACATTTTTCTTTTGCTACAGTTCAGAAACAAATGACTGGTGCTCTTCCTAAGGAGAGTGCTACAGTTTGCTGCTATGTCTGCTCTGAAGATATTATATGAACTGAGTGTCCCAGAGGTCTCAGGTGGCAGAACATATACTACGTGCATGTCAAGAGGGCATAATGGAAAAGAAACCAAGAAATATTTCACTTCGAGAAGAAATAAATCATATCCTAAAGAGATTATACAAATTGGATCAGGAGGATTTAAGATACAAGCTAGTGATGGTCTGAGCCAAACATGATCTCCAGGTTTTAGGTCTAAGTGACAGATGGCTGATACTGTCCACAGTAACTAGAGAAGGGAGGAACAGATCTTTGAATAGTGATGAGCTTTCTCTAAGCTGATGTCTGGACATTCACAAATTGGTGACAGAAATATAAGTCAGGATTTTACACCGAACAGGAGACACATGAGGTCAAAGAGAGAAAATGTGTTTCCGTGTGCGCAGAGTACTGAAAGGTATCGGCCTTACTAAGCATCAACACTGTTGTGTATCTGTGACACTTTGTGTCCCTGTCCACATCAGTCTGTTCCACCTTTGCTCAGAACTGCTGGGTACAGGGGAACTGCGGTGATAGGTGGGTTCCCATGCAGAGGGGTTTGTGTTGGGCAAGGAAATTCTGTGCCCTTTGGTGGAGTGGTGAACAACAGGAGCATTTGTTCAATGCTTCTAATGCAAACATGAGCGAAGGACTAGGCCTACGGAGATGGGACTGACTGAGGATCAGAAAGGGAAAGAGAAGCCCCAAACTGTGGTTGCCCCCGAACTCACTTGTTGCCCAAAAGGTTTAATAATGCTATGTTTTCCAGTGGTGTCAGGATGCTTTTTTGGTATCAGCAGGAGGAAAGATTCAAATAACATTTTCTGTGACTGGCACAGATAGAATAATGAATTTGGAAAAAAGACAAAATGACAGGAGAGCCAGACATATAGTCTCACTGGAACCAATAAGCTCAGAAGAAAAGGACTGAAACTTTGACTAAAAGAACTCACCAAAGATAAATTTGGAACTCCACCAACCTCAGTTACTATTAAAGAAAGAGAAGACTTTACTCTCTTAATTGAGAGGCAGAAATAGAAAGAACATTCAAAGAGCAAGTCAGGATAACGTATTTGAAAAGCAATTTAGGAAAAGGCAACGCTACTGTAAAAATAGTCTCTCTATAGTCAATATACACTGTTTTACTTAATGTTCAGGGTTATCAGCAGCAATTTTTATCTCTCCACACATCAAGTAGAAGCACTGTTTTAGTGTGAAAAGGAAGGGTAGTACAGAGTAAAAGATCTGGTGCTAAACCAAAGTTAGCTCTCTGTTACTTTTAGTAGTGGTCTAAGAATAAAAATAAATGCAAATGAAAATATTCACTAGATGTTATCAAAGCAGAAGGCAAGAGGCTATCAAACCATCAAATATTATTTAGTTCAAGTATAAAGTCCGTATCGATAGAAAGTTAGTTAATTAGCACTAGGCACAGACATTTCTTTGGATCACATTCAAACTAGGGGTGGAAAAAATCGTTCAAATTGAGCAAATAAGCTGTGAAGGCCTCTAAAGGCTGCTTTACCAGCAATAGGAACAAAAGAGAATTTGTACTTCTTAATGGATTTTTTCCCATTAAAATAATAATTTCACTGCATAATTAACTAATAGAAATCCTGGAAGAACAGCTGCATATTTTGCCAGTTACTGTAGTAGAAAACAGAGATGTTACTGTCTTCCTTTCCATTGTATTCTGTCTACATATACCCTTTTTATTTGCCTTCTATCTGACTGCTGAGTCTACGCATCCTTTCAACATGCGCAGCTTTCAACACTGTTATTAGAAACAAAAAAAAGGCCAAAAGTGAAAAAGACATTTGTTTTTAATTGTGCACTGAAAAAGACAGATCCCCTTACCATGCTTATAAGCCACATGGGAAAGAACTACATTTTTTTATGGTACAATTAGATTGTTTTGCTTTACCTGGCATTCCCTGCCATAATTGCAGAGTTCCCATCTGTCAACAGAGACACTGAAATTTGGCAATGACTTGATAAATGTCTCTCACAGTGCCAGTGTTGTTGGTGTTCGATGTCACAGAGACAGTGATAATAACAGCTATTGTTTCTTGGGGCAACAAAATAATTTTTTAGATTTAGTGACTGCTTGTCATTGATTATACTAGCTATATGCACATTTTAATTGAATTTCATTCAACTCAGGTGGCTGACTGTTTTGAAAACCATGTATTACTTCCTGTATATGCTTTAAGCAAATAAAAGCATAGGACATTTACACGAATCAACTAAGAATTATTTGTGATCTCCTAGAGACCAAATCTTTCTGGATTAATTCTAATAGCATAAAGGTTGGGCAGGACAGTTGCTGGCTGGTTCCTGGCCTGAAAGTCAAAACTTTTTAGAAAAGTCTCCTAATCATCAGTTCGTACATTATTTTGGATGCAGAGGGGAAGGCAAAATACACAGTTCAACCCACGACTGGTCAAAATTTTGCCATGAATACATCATAAAGAATAATTTTTTAAAATTCTAACTTTTCCCTTTGATCCACAAAGAGATAGCAATTTCTTTGTTTTTTTATAGGATATTTATCAGTTGGAAAGCATTTTATAAGGAGTTGATTGGAGAGTGTCATATTTGTAATTGGAGCTGTCTGTGTTGGATTCAGTGATAACACGATAAATCTATATGCCAAAGCTGGGAATTATATTGCTGGCTTGCAGAACAAACAATATAAATTTAGAATTTGCTTTCCACATTTTAGAGTAGATAAAATTTGCTTTTCTGTGGGATCCACTAGCAAAAAGTTCCTGAACAAAGTAAAACCATTCAAAATTTTGCATATTTGTGGAAAGGCTGTGTAGCATTCGACTAATGTTAGCAGTTCTAAATGCTGCAGATTGCGTGCTTTAGAGTAGGCTAGAAAATGAAAAGTGGAAACAACTTCAACAATTTCTTCAAATTTAAGCTAACTTGGAAAAACAAAATTAATAATCAGAGAAATTTAGAAAGAGGATTCTGTATCAGGAACCAGCTTTTTCCTGGTTATTCCCTATTACCTGGGAAATCATTTGTGTATAAATATTTGACTAAAACACAGTTTAATCATGCAGCCTCAAAGAAAATATTAATGCCTATATGTCATGTTTTCGTAATCTGATAGCGAAATTTCTACAAATTCTGCTTGGAGCCACTGAGTTCAACACATTAGCTCTCTGTAACAGATTGCATGATGGTACATACTACATCTGAAGTTAAAGGTTTTCTCTCTAGTCAAACCTGCTCTAGTTTAATTAAAGGTGAGATTTCAACTCCACAAGATGAGCGATGTGATAAATTTGTGTTCTATAATTCAATTCACACTTCATAGATATTTTTTAAGTCATTTTCATCTCAAGTTAAATCAACACATGTCAAGATTGCACAGAGTGCAACCTCATGGACAGACTAAATCAAATTCCTTCTAACCAATACGAAACTACATTGGTAAAACTTCAGCGTGGTATACACTAACAGGACTGGTAGCTGTAGAAAAAAAAGGTGATATGTGGCTCTTAGATAGCATAGCCAACTGTGGAAATCTGTATGTCTAAAAAGGAGACTATGGAAAAGGTAGCATAAAAAAACAGAACAGCATTGCCTAAATAGCATAGAAAAGATTTCCAGCTTGTACCATCTGAAGCTTATTTTCACAATTCCTGGGAACATGCTTTCACTGTTCTATTTTTTATTCTACAGCCTGTGTCAAGTATTAAACAGTTTAATACACCTACTCTTTGGTATTGCACAGTTTTCATAGCTGAGATGCATAATTAGGCTTTGATTTGCAGTTTCTAATTAGTAGCAGAAGCAGTATCTAAGTAACAAGCTGTAGTACAGAACTACCAGATTTAAGGAGGCAAGAGGCATAATAATTTAAATTACTCCTACATATTGTTGGATCCTAAAAATGTAACCACTTAGGAAAAAGATATGAACATATTGTAGGCAAGTCACCAAAAAACCATATGATTATAATACAACAGAAGTTTCAAAAAAATGTCGTTTAAAAATTCTTGTTTAAAAATCTAGACTTGGAAATAATTTTGAAAACCTGTAGTACTACAAACTGAGATAACAAGCATAATTTCTTCAAATATGTTGCTCTATCTCATGAAAGATATAGCAGATGCAGAAGGAGTCATGGCATGAGAGAAGAAATTATTAGACTATATATTGAAAGTTCATAGTATTAACTAAATGGAAGATCTTTTGAGACATTACATGTGTATGCTCACTGACAGCATAAGAATTTCTTAAATTCCCATACCAGAGGACTAAGGAGTCCTGGATCTGGCCTGAGATCAGCTCCAGTGCTGAGGAATGGGGGTTGGGATAATTTCACCTCCCAAAGAAACTTGTTCTGATCTTCAGTTGCTGGAGAAGGATCAAATCCTGATTTACAAAGTTTTGTATTCCTTGTAATATTTTTTGTTGGTATTACTTATTCCAATAGTCTTGTTCAGTTCCTCCTTGAACTTTGCTAAATCCATCAATTCAAGGACTCATCACTCTCAAAGCAACAGTTCCTTTTGCTTTGTGTCATAAAGAAGAGATAAAAGGGACAATCTGAATTACTAAACTATTTAACTATTAAGTTCACTATTATTTGCAGCTTTCTAAAGTAAACATAGCTAGGTTTTAAAACTGTCTTCAGGTTAAAGTGTTTCTCCCTGTACCACATCTTGTCACCTCTATCTGACCTCTCCATAGTCTTTCAATATCCTTTCTGAGACCGAGTAAGAATTACAGTATCGTTGCTAAGATCAGATTGTTGATTTATTGGGATAGCAGCTTTATACTGTATTCCTTACTACTCCCCATCCTATTCTTTATTACCATAACATCTTGTTTCCATTTTGTACAACTGCTGCTCATTAAACCAGACTCTTCATCCAGCTATACTCCAAAGCAGACAGGCCCATTTCCTGAGTTAATACAGGTAATTTGGAACCCTGTATGGTAACTCAAAAAATTATGTAACAGCTCTGGAGGCATCTAAAGAGATCTTTTCTCCCCTCTACAACTGCAGGGAATAAATACTGCTTTCAGATCTCCTATAGGCCACAAATATCCAGCCAAACATGTAATCCAGAAAACAATGCAAAACATGAAGAAAATCTAAGAGACAGATTTACTAGAACTGAAATAATGCTTTGACTTATCCATTGGGACAAAAAAGTGTATGAACTTTTCCTATCAGAATTTGGTTCATCCAGAGATGACACCACATTGGGAAAAAAATAGTTCAGGTCTTGAGGAGAAAAATGTTCACCTAAGTTGGAGAAGGTAGCCAGCTGGAACTGGATGCACCACAGGCATCAAAGTCCTCATTTCAATCTGTGTTAGCTATGTAAAAAGTATTCTCTAGATCTGAATATGTGGGGGTTTTTTCTTCATTCAGGTAAAGTCCTAAATTTATCTTTTCCTGTCTTTACTCATTTAGAAACAGCTCTTACTTACAGAGACCAAACTAAAGCCAATCATCTTTGTATTCCAACAAATGGGATAAAAATCCCTTCCCATTGTCCTTTACAGTACTGTGCAGTTACCTATAGCACAATCATAACCCAGACAAGTTATCAGTACACTAGCTGACTCAGACACCAACAATAGCATTACTGTAGCAAAAGAAGAGCCCAGGCACACCTTGCAGCAAGAGCTCAGCTTCAGGCAGCTGTGACTATATTCTTACCAATACCTAACACAACTAGGTTAAATTAGTGTGGGTTTACTCAGGAAGTTTGAAATAGATGCGCTCATTGATTGAGGTAAAGCAACAGCAAAAAGCAGTTCCCCCTTCAGAGCTGCATGCAGCTGCCTTGGCAGCACCATTCTCAGTTAGAAATCTCAGCCGATCCATCTCTGGCTAGAATTAACAGCATTTGCATTCTGCTAAAAGTGACTCAATTATAATCACCAAAGTTTTTCTTCCTTCACCTACTGCCATGCATTTGACATCAAGTTATGTTCATATCTCTTATGGCCAAGCTGGTTTCTGAAATATTTGCAAACAGAAAGATTGGTCCATTTGTCCCCAAAGGACAACATGTTCAACAGAGGAAGAAGCACATCACATGGATGTCACTGTGCTGTCATGCACAGTTTACTGTCTGAATGCAGTCAGGAGGCTGGTGTCAATCTGTGCTGCACTGAGAAACACTTTGAAAAACACAGGTTTTCCCACCATTGCGAACCCATTTCTGGCACATATTTTAGCTTTATATACTCTTAACTGGTTCCAGTAAGGACATTTGGGACTCACAGAATTGGAGAAGAGAATGTGCTATCAAAAAAAGAGTGGTTTCCTGGCCATAGTAGTGCAGCCGAAAGAAAAATAGTAATAACATGCAGAGTGATCAGAGGCAGGCTATGCTAGTGATGAGCTTAAACTGTAGGCTTTTCAAGAGCTGTTACTCAGCAACCGAATTACTAAGAACTCTGCCCAGTATAATGACCCAATTCCTTATAATAACATTATATGAATGTTCATCTCTCCCTTTGCTCTCTCAGGCAAGATGCAACAGAAAGAGAAGTAAACAAAAGATGGTGTAACCAGGTAACCATGTAATACGGTATTGCCATTGCTAGTAACAGGCCATCAGCTTCATACAGAAATATGAGCCCTCAGGACTGAGGCTTGTCAGGCTTGCTCTGTCTGAACTTTTTTTGACCTGCCTCCAGCTTTGTTTTACTTAGTTTAGCTGTGACAGCAATTTCTCGTATTAACCATGTGTCTATGGCTAATTTATTTTACTTTTCTTTACCTTTGTATAGTGCAACTTTATACGCTTTTATAAAGAAAGCAGTAACAAGCAGTTATCCTAAGCGGATGAGGTATTTATGACTCTAACATGATGATGCAGTGCAGAGAAAGGCAGGCCCGGTACAACAGCAGAGCCCTTGAACAGCGAAGACAGGATGCAGTGACGAGGGCCACAAGGATAGGATGCTGAAGGAAGGGGGACACGCTGGCACTGGAGACCCATTGGTTATAGGTCAGGTAAAGAAATGCAGACCTGCAGCTGGACAGAACTGGTTTTAGTGGAAGGTGTCCCTGACACCAGGGGTGTTGGAACTAGATGACCTTTAAGGTCCCTTCCAACTCCCACCATTCTATGATTCTATGAAAACAAAGTACCTAACATAGGGAAAAGCACCATATGTAGGACATTCGGGTGTAATGGGGAACTGTGGACCAATGAAGATAGAGCAAAGGTATAAAAGCATGTTAGCAAATGTATAAAAATCACTCCTAATCAATCCTAGAGTGAACAAGAAGAAACCATCAACACGAACATTATATTTCTCATGGCAAAGGACTCAAGATGCTGAAAGTTCACTGTAACACCCCAGCAGTGCCACGCACGTGAAACCATCAAGCTCAACACCCAGAGGAGCAGTGGAGACATAAGCCTAACACCAGCAGATTGGGTAGGAACTAGGAAGTGTGCGTATAACAATTTTAACTGTGTTATTATTTTTTCTTCCTTTTTCTGTAAGAATTAGAACTAGACTAATAGTGGTTCATGAATTAGACTGTTAAATTTTCAATTATACTAACAACGAGTTCTTGACTTTATTATATAGAGGGGGTGTTTCTTCTGTGCCTGTAGACAAGATTTTGAGTGTAACAATGAGCAGACATGAAGAACACTTCTGTATGTGCTAAGAACAAAAAAAAGCCACCTCTCTGGAGTAGGAGTACTCTCTGTTTTACATCAATAGTTGACTATACACAGATTAGCCCAGGCGGCTAATTTAATTGCAAACACAGATGATGTGAATACTCCCAATTAAGATGAGCTATGATAGCAGCACAGAAAACATTGTGTGATACAGACAAGAGGTAGGTCAGAAACTTCTGCTTATATTTTGCTAGAAAAAAACAACGCGGAAGGATTCAGTGATATCAAAGCATATTACATTTAAGTCTGGCCACTAACATAATTACATATTGCACATAATTAACTTCTAATATTCATTGCCTTGATAGACTGTAGAAACCAATCACGTAATAGGATTCAGAGAAAGTATTGGATGTTTATTTAAAGCAAAGAGTACATCTCAGAAAGGATAAAATGGACTGAAAACAAAGAGACTCTATTCCCTTCTGCCAAATATCAGATTCTCATCTCAAACAAAATGGCATAAAGCTGCTGACTTCCATCAGGGGGTGATCTGTTACAGGCGTAACGACTCACATGCTGCAGGGCACAAAACAATCTCTAGCGGAGGTTAATGAGAATCCCTGTCTCTGATAATATTACTCTACTATTGCCTGTTTGCTTGCCTCTTCCTCACTGGCAACTTTTTAAGACGCTATTCTAAACTATAGAGACAACTCATCTGATTTGGTATAGCAGTGACTAGAAATCCAAATAATATCCTGAAGAGCTAGAAAAAATCCTATGTTTTTGATTGTTAAGACCACTGTTGATCAGTGACAGCCAGTGCATGGGTTCCTGCACCACACAAGCTCCGTCACAGAAGAACAATCATTCCTCTTCTCCCCTTTGAGTTACCACATAATATATTGTCCTTCTCCTAATGAACAACTGTCTCAGGAAAAATAACAATTTAGCACATGACTGTTGACAGGAAAAGACGTTTAAAGAAGGTGACGGAGAGAGCCACATTTATTAAATGTTTACTTCAGCCATAAATAACAAAGCCTGCATTTTAGTTTTCATGTATGAATGTAGGATTACCGTATTAAAAAAATAAACTCTGTCATGCAGTTATGACTATACAGCTACCTAGATGTCCTGAATTCTGTTGGGGTTTGTTCAAACTATACCTGGTAACAAGGAAAGGAGAAGCAACTCAGAGGCAGTAGCCCTTCTGACACCAGCTAAAAGAATCAGAGAACATGTAAACAAGGCATAGATGACAAAAATAAGATTTTAGATAAAACTGCTAATGTACAGAATTCAGGTTTTCAGAGACACTGAGCAAAGTTATTCATGTTCTGTAATTAAACCAGGTGTTCTGTATATAAAAATGTGATCAAAAGTAAAGTACAATACCCGGTTTTAGTTATATAACTGTGTTGTCTGGTAAAATGTTGGATATTAAGCTAGCAGAAGGTGCCCTCTAACATAGGGAGACAAGAACTTCTTTTTCCTAAGATTTATCTGGGACAAATATGGCTAAATTTTCAGGAGTCAGATATCCATTTTTCCAGATATAAAATTTCCACTCATCATGTTTCAATGCCAGGAATTTGGATCCAGAGATAGTCCAATGCTATTTCCGTAAAAAAGGGAATAGGGATGTCAAGTTTCTGAAGCTGGATTTGACAGTACTGAGAAACAGGAAGCATGCTTCCACTGATTGCTACTTGATTTCATAAGTAGAATAATTAAAAGACCACACACAGAGCCTTTTCCCGGCACTTAGAAAAACATGGCAGTTTCTTTCAATTATTGGTGAACGTTTTTGCCTTTGAGTTGCTGACTCCTCTTTGCTGACAAGTGAGCAACTGTAAAGCAAAGCTTTCTGTAACCTCTTGGTCTAATTTCATCACAGCTCAAAGGGCAGGCACTTAACCAAGCACTTGGGAACCTAAAATGCTGTTTGCATACTCAGGAGAGCAGCTCAGGAAACCTTTCCTAACTTGTTTAGATGCTCAAGATACCTTAGGAGCCTAAAGTTTTAGGCTTTTACAGTGCATCAATAGGAGAAAATAATGGTTTTTCAACAGGATAAGAGTGATCTTGTTTGCCTGTCATTTTGCAGGATTCTAGCTTTAGCCTCAGTGATTGGTCAAGCACCTTAGCAGCAAGGTGGGGATGGCATCACTAGCATTCTCCTGCTGCTCATGTTAGTCCTCTCTCAGCCACCACAGCTGTTACCTCTGCTGCCTCCCTGCATTTTCCACTGCTCACTCAAATCTTCTGATAGAACAAGGGATATAATTTGTATAGAGTATCAGGATAAAGCAGGTTTGTGCTCAAATAACATTAATAATCAAAAAATCCTGATTTAAAACCATCATCTTCTATTTGTTCACAGCCTGAAATTTGCACAGGGGTACTGAATTCATCCCCAGTTGTTTACAGAACAGGCAACAAAGTCACTTAAGGTTCTCCACATAGAAAAGAAGGCAGAATCTGCTGCTTAGCTCTCCAAGCTTCATTTCTAAAACTCTGCCTTCCCTCCACAAGGAGCAATTTGAGTAAGTGGTTTCTCCGTAGGCAGTCTTCAATGGCCTTGTCAGGAAGCAAAAAGCAAAACAAACGAAACAAACAACACAATGAGAAATAATGGCTAATAAACAGGGAAATGCAGCAATCTAATCCTATTGTATTTTCTGGTTTTATACACTGGGGACCAAATGCAGAAGTGATGTGAATCAGTTAAGACTGAAATTGGTCCTAATTCTTGTTGTCAAAATCTCTCTCAGTGAATTGGAGAGGCAATTGGGGAAAAAAAAAAAAAACCAAAATAAAAGCTACCTAGTTGAATATTCACCTCCCAGTAACAGAAAAAGTGATGTTGCTAGTTTTATGTAGGAACATACAACATTCTAAAACATTGTTAAAAAAAACCCTATATTTTCATATACATGCATAGATATACATATGTTTATATATACTTATGCATATATACGTGTAACACACATGTAGACATTGCAATGCATTTGTTTCAAAAGCCAGATTATTGTTTTACTTCCAATCACTGGAATACATTATGCAGACAATGTGTAGACTCCAAGAGGAAATACATGATGATGAACAATTAGCATACCAGCAAAGGCATTGTTTTTTCAGTACACACATGTTTTATCAAGAAAAGCAGCAGAATTAAGATGTATCCCACATTTTGTCCAGCCTGCACTTAAATCATTCACCCATGGTATGGTCAACTGTCGTAACATAACCGGACTTAGGGTACTGAGGCTTTGTCCATAGGACTGTCTAAAAGTAAAACGACGTAACACTCCCAGCACTTGTCCTAACCAACGGGATGAAGAATTTAGTTTTATGTCTTATGCTTCCATAACTGTGAACAATCAATTTACTTCAACAAAGGGATGGAGAAAGACAGCAGACAGCAAGCGGTGTGTACCACCACCACCACCTTTTTGGGTTTGCATGTCAGCATCGGTTCTGGGGTCTTATTCTTGCCAATACAGTTCTGCTTGCATGTCGCTACTGGTTTGCCTTCCTCTTCTGATCTCACTGCTATCACATACTCTGCAGTGTTCATTTTGATTTTTTTAATTATGATTTTGATTATTTATTTTGTAATGCTCGTTCCTACCTCCTTAACAATAACAAAGCATTCAAGCAATATGAACGTTGTATCTCTTACCATTGTAACTCCTGGCAATTCCTTTCTTCGTGAAGGCTTGGCAGGCATTAAGCAAGTTTGGCCCCATGAGTGAATAAAATGTTTCACTTTTTCTTCCTGAATGTGGTCTCTCCTGGGTGGTTTTAGGTACTGCTGAGAGAAGAATACAGATTCCTTTTGTACCATTTTATTTCTGCTTTATTATAAATCTTTCTCATTTCATGTGGCTAGTAGGTGGGTTTAGTGCTTTGAATGATAACTACAATCCTCTCAAAACTGGACAACCTTTTAACCTTCTGCTGCGACACAATGTCCTGTCATTGGATTACCTCTGACTTGGGAGGAAAATAGCCCATCGTTAGACGATCTGTGCTTTGGCAAATTCAGCTAGATTTAACAATGGCAAGTCAGATGTTGAATAACAGGGGAAAAACATGATAATTTCTTCCTGTAGGAAGAACGAATATGAGACTGTCTCCTCTAGAAATCTATCTGTATAAATGTGTCACATTTACTTTACCTTACTTACTTTCCAATAATTTCCCATGCTATGATAACGTTTTCAGACTACTGTAACAGTATTGGGAACATTTCCACTTGTCAAAAAAAGTGAGATCTTAATAACTGTCTAATACCTTTTGACACAAAACATGTATGTCAGCAGAATACAGCCTGTTCTTAATGAAATTAGTTCTTCAAGGTGAAATCTGGGCCCAGGTTCCTCATACTTTGGTGGGTTTTTCTGTGGTCATTTGGTTTGAGTTTGGAAATTTTTTAAATTCTTCCCTGGTAACCAGTTATAAGTCTATCCTTATGTACCTTTTGTTAGTCAGAATCAGTCTTATTGAATTACTAGTGAATTCTCATGCTAAATTCACTCAGGAAGGGAAGAATTTTTTTTAAATATCTCTTTAAATACTTCCAACAATTATGCGTCATTTCTCTGACTGACTGTTGTGTGGATGTTCTTTTACTCTGTCATACTCACAATTTGGGAAAAGCAATACTGATCACTATTAATGAGGCTAGTGTGACAAGCAGATAGGTCTTACTCTTTAGCGCCCTTTTCTAATGTCAGACTACAAACTGCCCAGACATGTCAGCTATTGAATAGCATGCATTCATTCAATGACTTCTAATTGCTTTTCTAACTATCATTTGAAGTACTCAGTCATAATTATTTCACTAGATTCACTTTAGCTAAACCACAGTCATTTTTCTTTAAAATTAAACTAAGATGTGTGAGAATGAAATGGAGACGGGTCAAATTACTTTCTTTTAACTTTAAAAAAAAAAAAAATGTTTAAAATTTCATCCAGCAAAGAAGCGTGAACCCAAAGATTTCTAATCACAGTTTTATTGAACTCAAGGAACTAAAGTTACCACTTAAATAAGTGTTTTCTCTCATGAATGCAAACACAAGTGTTTGGGACAAAATTATAATTACAAATTTTGTCCCAAATTTGTAATCTGATGTAGAATTGTCCTGTTAGCTTAATTTCAGTCTTCCTATACTTGGGTACTTCTCATAAATCTCTTGCATGTAATGTTAGTAGTGAGGAACATTTCTTCGATCTAAAGGGTTAAAGGTAGATATTGGCCATTAACGTAAATTCTTTCAGACCAATGTAATATCATATATATCCATATTCAGGCTTCTACAGAAAATTGGCTTAAATTTTGATACTGTTTAGCATTCATGACTCCTGCTTACACTAGAAAGATTGTCAGAAAAATCATGCTACTTTTATTGAGACACCATATGTCAATGGGTTTATTCAAGGCTCCTACACAACAGAGATACGGGATTTGTTATGCTTTAACCACCAAACGTTAAAACAATGCTACAGTTGTTAGAGACTGTTTTCGTAATTAAAGGACACTAGTGACAGAAGATCAGAGAAAACTACAGGTGTAATCCCTCCTGCAGAACATCACCCACAGGCCAGGTGGCAAGGGAGGCCACCTCAGTCTCTAACCCTCTGTTAATTAGAGTTTCCCAAAATCATAGAAAACAAGAGGTATCTTTGTCTGTTGATATTTCCTTTTCCTACCTGTGCCTTTCTAAATCATAGATTTGCTGATTGCTTAAAACAGGTTATTTTCCCACCCTATGCTTGGCTTACCTTTGTTTTGTTCAAGAAATACTAATTACGTTTCCAAAGAAATAAAGCTTAAGAGAGAAAGTCATACTATGCCCTACAGACCTCACACAAAGAAGTTGAGATAGTTGCTCTGCCTTTTTTGTACCACTTCCATTATAACCAGAAAGCCATCACATACCAGCAGCTGGTGAAAAACTTTCAGGGCTATTGAAGCCTGTAAACCAGCTTGCAGAATTTCAACCATGTTCTTTCATCAAACAAGCTTGTTTGTTTGGGCTTTTTTCCTTTGTAATGGAAAATATGCTAAACTAAGTAATACAGAAATTCCAAAATCCACTTGAAATGTTATTGTTAAAAAGAAATTATTGTTAGAAATTATTAATTAATTATTAGTCTAGAAGTCCACACTATGAAAAGATATACTATAGTTACAGGGATACTGACTAAAAATGTTCTGGATTCTTCATCATTTGACATACTTAAACTAAGGTACTCTCTATGACGGAAAACAAAAGCCTTCCTATTCAGTTCAGCTCATGAACGTAAAAGAAGATCCTTCTGAGTTCATAATCCCAATTAAGAAACTTGTAATCGCAAAACTTTTTTTTTTCCTGTAGTATCTCTGCTGCTTTTCCTTGGTTAGTTATTAGATAAAGGCCAAATTATGTGTTTCTTTAAAAGAGCTGTCACTTACTTACACTCAAATACTTATCAACATCCTAAATAAAATTATTTCCCATTTAAATTAGGAAAACTGGAACCATTTTGTGACAGTTATATGCAAACATTGGTGGTTTTTTCCCTGTTAATTCACCTACAAATATCACTGACTTTCTTTTTAATCTCCCACAGTTCCAACCTCCTGGGGTGATTTGAACTAATGAAAACAGGAACGGTTATCTTTTCACCTTCTACTTATTATTGTTAATAACAATACCTCTTTCTTACATATCAAACATCCATTCAGAATGTACACTGAAATAACACTTATTCCACTAAAATAATACACGCATAAAATCAGAACCTTCAGAACACATCATTTATACTTTCTTCAGATCACTGGGAGGTTGGCTGCTGTTATTTTTGTAAATGGTGTAGAATTTCGTCATCATTTTCCACTTGCTTTCAATCCAAACACGGCTTATTAATACATGGGAATGCTAAGCCTTTTGATGGATTTACACACTTTCATCATGTTACACAGGCATATCCCTATTATGAACTTTTATAACCATCCAGTCTGTAAAAGTCATTTTTTTTGCCCAAAAAAGCTAGATTCTTAATAAAGCTGCTTTAACATTTTAAAAATTCAACGCAGAGAATATAGAGTGATCAACTTATAAGGATTTTGTCTTTAATTCTGTGGGAGAAGCAGCCTGCTGTTTTAATGAATAACCACTAAATGGCTGCAACGCTAGTGGATATTGATTTCCGCAGGGGCTACTTGTCTCCTAGGCTGACATTTAATATCTGTTAAAGGGATTCGCCTGCTGAGTGACTTCAGCAAAAACATTACATTAGGACTACAGCCAAGCTTGTTGGGATTAGTGATTCTCATTGAAGACATCTTTCAATCAGCACTGTGAAAAGCCAAAAACAAGGCAAAGTTTTGATTTGGCAAAATTAGAATGAATGGCAGTAGATTACAGAAGAGTGAGAAAGCCTCGGTGCTTAACTCCTATAGTTTTCTACACTGCACACAATACATGAGGTAACAAATCACCTAACAGAAAGCATCCTGCCCCAACAGCGCTGAAAATACACTCTGCATTCCCATGTCGCTTGCTATGACTGTCAGTGTAGCTGCATAAACTCAGCTATCCAGGAACTTTGCAATAAAAGGATAAAAGAGTTATCTGAAAGATGAGAAAACATGTTTAGTATCACTTTTCATGGTTTGGTAGAACAGAAAGGATATAGCTCTTCCAAATCTGAAGCAAATGACTGAACTACAACTGTTATGCTTTAGAAGAGAAAGACACCACAACTCAACTTTCGGTTTTCATTTCTTTCATGAGACACACTCGATGACTAACTAAACTGTGAAGGTATAATAGGATTTGCTTGTTTGTTTGCTTTACATTTTTTCCCTAATGTTTACTCCCCTATGGTGGGTATAAGGTGTTTATAAGACCTTTATCTCTGTTATTCCACTGAGCTACTTTGAGTTTTCAACTTTAAAAGGTTCTGTTGCTAGTTTTCTTTGAATTAAAATTGGATTTTTGAGTTAGGTTATCTAATATTCTTTAAAAGTCTTCTAGGAGTATACTATCATGTGATCTACTTTAAAGCTGGGGCCACCTTGGGCATCTGGTCAGAATTAGATTAGGTGACCTACCTTACCCATAGCTGACTTAATACCTGCTGTTATCTATGTTTTCCCATGAACTTCATGAATATAAGCTTGATGACTAATTTACAACTGAGGATTCAAACTAAGAGGCAGGAAGCCTAAAAGTTAATTCTTGCCATCCTGAGACCAAGGCCCTGCAAGGATTCAACACAGGTCTCAAAAACAGAACACTCAAGCTTTATTGTCTGTGTTTCCAATAAGTCTGTATAAGCATCAACATAACAATTTTTTTTCCTAAAACTGGTTCATTCACTGCTGTGCACTTCTGCAAAACTCCTATTTAGACTATGTTCATGCTTACACAAGGCTAGTAGCATTTTAACTCAGTTTGCACTGGCATGAATGACGACAAAATAGCGAGCAGTGACAAATCATCTCAACAGATAGGTTTCCTAGGAAACTGAAATTGTCTGAGCTTTTCCAGTATCAAATTAAAAATAAAATATAAAAAAAGAAATGGTTGTATGACTTTTTCCTTCTTTTATTCCCATGATGGTTCTAATGAGACCTCTTACAAGAATTCTCTCTTATCATTGAAGTCCTTGCCAGAAATCTGGATGAATATCCTCTGAATGTTAGTATGTACTGTAGTAATCTATGTACTGTACTGCAGTTCTGTTCCAGGTTAACAGGCAAATGGGAAAGGAAATTATGCCTTTTATACAGAAATATAGCAAGAAGATTTGTTTCCTAAGAGATGAACTTCTGGGAATTTTGTCATAAAATATTGCCAGAAAGTCTGGTTTTTGTTTAGAACAAATAAAACTTATATGTAAAAGCCCAGAGGAATATGGCAGGTGAAAGGGTAAATTCCATTTCTGGGACATGCTGTTTCTGATTGTAACTTCATTTCACTAGTGGCAATTGAAGAACTTCTTAATGAGCTTTATATAAATACATTTTACTGAGTTAGAGCAGTAAATCAGAGGTAAATGTTTTTAAAATAACATACCACAAAAAAACATGTCCTAAATTGGATCAAACTGATGATGGCCATGACATCTTTCAGTATAACTCCACTGAAACAAACATAGAGAGTAATGTATTTTAGTTTGTTTTATTGTTTCATGTATTTTAGGACCATAAAGCATTGCTACAACTCTCATGTCTGAGCTCTGACTTAAGACAAGCACATAGAGCCTCAATGCAACACCAAGTTCAGTTTGAAGCTGATTGTATCCTTTAGAAAAACACCAAACCTCGATGTAAAGTGTGAAAATCCATGTCACCATCCTAATGATTTTTACCTAAAGTTTTAAAAATATGAGTCCTTTTCTGTATTTGTCTAACTAGCCTTAAACTAGATCTTGCTGCATGCAGTATTTATTTATCACTAGATTCAAATATCAAGAATTACCTACTTCCAGAAACTTGATCCTGTGCTAACTCTCCCCAAGGCATCATTTAAGGATGTCTTGGAAAAAATTGAGTAATATTCATTTTCCTAGGCAGGTGTGGCTCATCAGGTAACGACCCTGGACCACCCTTACTGTTCCTTCAAAAACCTCTTCTCTTTTGGAGGAAGGGATGTTCCCATGCAGGAATGTAAGGCCAAAATGATTATAGTCTTTGAATGAGGCCAGACTGCACCCTGTTCAAGGACTAGTTCAGAGTTGTGTTTCCCTGCAAAAAACACAGGTGGTGTGAGTTATTATTCACTGTGCTGTGAAGTGATCACAAATGTGACACAGTTAACTCATTTTCCTATGCTCTCTATGGCCTTTTCTCTCTTCCTTCTTGTTCTTCAGGTTCTTATATGTAATAAGAATGTTTTTTACAACAGATAAGGAAAAAAGATATTTTCTCATTCATGTATCATGAGGTAGGTGGAAAAAGGCAGATCATTTATCAGGCACTTTAGCAGGTCATTAAAGAGCAAATAAAATGTTTATCTGAATTCTAACAGTTGAAACAAAAATTTAATCTATATTTTCTGTTGAATCTAAAATATCAGTCATTGTAAAGACTGCCTGAGTTTTACTGAATATTCCAGATTATTTTTTTATGTTTTAAAATACAATTGCAAAGAGAGCTAAAACAAACATAAAGATATACCTGCACAATCTACAAGGCACAGAAAAATTTATTGTGAGAATGGATGGCCACAGGAGAAGCACTTGCATATTTACCAGAAACAGTTTTCAACGTTACTTAAACACATTTTTCCACAGCCTACTTTTCTGCTGAAGTACATTGCTCTTACAAGGTTTGTTCTGTGCAGTTCCTCCTGGCACTAGGATTTTAATCCAAAATCCATTAAATCCAGTGGTAGCCTATATAATTTCATTGAGTCCCAGATCAGACCTTCTGTGAGCAGAAAGCAGAGAAAAAGGCTTCTGAATTTCTTGTAATACTTGCATTATGAAAGCATTTTGATCTGTAGTACAAAGACACCCCAAAGAGTCAGATATGATTTGCAGTTTCTAATTACTTGCTCTAGGAGAGCTCTACATCTCATTTTTTATATTTGTGTAATCTTCTCCAGAGAGCCGTTCCCAACATGAGTAGCACTCCCCTATTTTCATAACGCTTCAGAAATGCGCTGGGCTATTGCCCCTTCCACCTCTGTGTCCTCAGGGCACTGGTCGGCTCAAATCGTACTACTGAGAGTGAATTTGGCCCTGAGCACTATGTTAACAGTATATTAGCTAAGATCCACATGTTATAACTCAAGCATGGTGAGTCTCTATCCTACAATCCCCCTACGCCCCTGGGCTTGCAGATAAGCACTTTGCGATCTCAAGCACTTCTTCCATTAGCTATGGAGCTTGAGGTGCTTTGATTTTTTTTTCTCTCTTTTCTGATGGTATGCGGCTTTGTCTTCCTGTTTTTTTCTCTTCAGCTTCTGGCATACTTCAGCTATGGAAAGATACAGATTTGTTTTTGTGCAGTAAGGCTGCTGCTTTCAACGAATAGCTTACAGTATAGAAAAAATAGGAGGGTCACAAAGTGCTCCATTAGTGAAGCTTTCTTCAGCCAGCTGCTGCGCGGATGTAATATTTCCAGGGTCTCATTTTATGTTGTTCCTCGGAGTTTGTGCACTTTGAAAACTGCTGTAACTTTCTGTTGTGCTTGATCTTGCTTGGTTAAGAAGCTGGAATCCAGGAAGAATGCACACCAACATGAACAATGGTTTGCTTGCACATTCCCAGTATTTTTTACCAGAGGCTCTCTACATGTTTTGCAAACATTAAACTACTTATTCTGTGAGGTGCGCGCACATTGTGGTGTAAATTATATAGCTGAGGAAACTGAGGTTCACCAAATATTGAGCCCTAGCTTCTGCAGAGGCTGGGTACCCACCGGTCCCAACGAATTGGAATTACAAGCATTCAGTACCTGCACATACATTCCCACAAGGTTACCCATAAAAAGCACTGCAGGTCTGGAAACAACCCAAGAGTCCTGCTTCCCAGCCTCTACACTCATCAGAGCATTGCCTTTCCAACAATTAAAAGACAAGTAAACAGATGGAGGCAAACAGCATGAACAGGATCGGACATCTTCAGTTACTGACCATGGCCAAATCAATTATTAACAGGTGTTTTAACATGGACTAGTTAATGCTTATTATCATGAAGCATCAAGAGACTAACATTCATAAATCAATAAAACAGAAAAGAAAAATAAAACCTTTTGGAATGGGAGAGGGAGATGCAGAGGCATAGGGAAGGTTTTCCTAACCCCTCTCTGACAAAATTCTATGCTGCTGGCAAAATACTCTGCTGGAAGTTCTGCATCTAACAATATTTCAGGACGGGAATGTCAAGGGTAGCTACCCCTTTTTAAGGCTAGACAATTCTACTTTGGTCTTAGTTTCTTAATTGCTTTAAGAAACAGGTAAAACTCAGAGTGAAATCCTCCCTTGCTGCCCAAGCATTTGGATGTGAGCTGTGCTGCATTTCTTCAAAAGGTTGAACAGAAGATGAGAAAGGACTGTGGTTTTTGGAGGCGAACTTTGTACACTGCAGGTCCAACCAGCTACAGGTCTCGGAATGGTACCAAACATCCTTTAATTATATTCACAAACTCCTCTGAGTTATGGTGGCTTCCACAGACTGATTCCATATGCATGACCCCAATTTCACCCAAAACGAATACTCCTCTTTCAGGGCTGGCAGAAGCCTAGGGCAAGGAAGGAAGAGGCTGATCTCTTTCTGTGCCCAGGTGATGGGCACAACTAATCGATAAAAACACAGGTAATTCTCTGATACACACTGGAAGGACCCCTCCATGTATTCTTACAGGATGGGAAGAAGTATAAGCTTAGAATAAAGCCTGGGATTTTTTGCTATTCACACGGTGGAAGAACTGTTTCTATGCACAACCATAGATATTGGGGGTCACAGCATTCTTTTACACTGCTTTTTTATACTGTGTGGTGATTTTGCACAGATTTTCAAGCAGAGCATGCTGAAGTTATCCAGTAAGCCCAAGGAGAAAAAAAGGAAAGGGATTTGGTCTTTGTGCATACTGTTTAGATCTGATGCCGAAGGATTTTTTTGATGTTTATCCATTTAATTCTCATCTGATCAGGTGGTTCCAGTTTTTGAATAAAAATTCCATTCCCTTTTCATTTGGCGGCAATACACCAGGAAAGAAAATATCCATCATAGAAGTACTGGGATATGTAACTTCTGCAAAGCCTGTTTCTATTCCCTACCACCATGCTAGAGATGGAAAAAGACAGTAAACATGATTTGAATATAGATGCTAATATGATTATAGGGATGTATGTTGTTTGAAATCTGAAGCTTCTATAGTATGTAACGTTTCATAACACATATGATTTAAATACATTTTCCCACTTTGATTGTGTTTCTACCATAGCCATGGAAAATAGTCTCCTTAGACAAATGGAGTTTTTTATTAGGCACTCTTTTCCTTCCACGCTACTCCTTCTACCCTGGCACTGTTTAAAACTTTTGTGATAAATTCAGAACATTGTCAATAGTTTCTAAAGCACTTGTTTTCCCCTCAGCAGGAAAGTATGTGATTTTAACAGGCGATGAGCTGTAGTAACCATTCTCACCTCTGTGGATGTGTGAGGGAGTCGAGGAAGGAATGAGAGGGCTGTGCAGAACAGAGACTTTTATTAAAAGCCAACTATTATTCATCAATTAATTTCTCCAACCTGGTATTTGTAACTAAATGCAGCTAGAACGTGGGCATTTTCTCTCTGCATGTGTGAACTTAAATGAATTCCTGTGCCATAGAGAACCTTAGTTTAATTTTGTTCTTTAATTTAAAGCCCGGAAATCCCTCGAGCTGTTTATTTTGGTCTCTATGTTATGAACTCTTCAAGCTAGATAGCACGATATCTGCCTTGCACAGCATTGAACACACTATCAGTTTTAAGCAAATAATAAATAACAATAACACTAAATGTTATGTACAATAAAACACCATTTTCCTGGCTTTAAAGCATGCCTGGCAAAATTTCAAAGGTCTGGAAGTTCTGTCTGGATAAATATGCTGAGTCAAAACAAAACTCCAGACGCTTTTAAGCAAATCCATCTCCCCAGAATGTTTCAAACCCCTATTGTGAAATCCAGACTTCAGGATTTAGTAGCTGGATGTATGTGATTGATTTCCACTTTTTCGGTGTCTCAGTTCAGCCAGCTCCAACGAGAATACTGGAGCTGATGTCAGTGTTACAAGAACATTTTCTATCATATTTTTAACATGAAAAAGTGTTGAATCTTGGGACTATATACTTTGTTGATAGTTGCTTCTATTGAAAGAATCCACAGAAAGAGAAATGTTAAAAAAAAAAGAAAAAGGAAAAAACCCCAAATGCCAAAAACCAGTCTTTCTTTGCTTTTTTTTCCTTAGTCTCTGATTCAGAGACAGTAGTAGCTGGAGCTGCTCTCTGGAAACTAAACTCATAAATGTAACTAAAAAAAGTGGCGGGGGGCGGGACGGGATGGGACTGCATGTGCTTGAACTCCTTTGTTACAAACCTTGTGCAAGTGGATGTGTTGACTAGGTGATTCTTGACACTTCTTATAGTTGCACACTTGTTTTCTCTGGTTGTGAAGCTGTCTTGAAAGATCCCAAACATCTGCTATTATCACAACACAGAGATAACATTGGTCTTGGTATAGAAGAATAGATATTTCCTGCTGAATCCTGTGTCAAAACTCAAGTATAATTCTGAACTTGAAATCCAAAATTTTTTTCAGAAACTTTTAAATTACGGTTATCACGACTACCTCATACTCCTTTTCTAAGCCTGCAAAGGCTCACTTGCCACAACCCCTAGGCACTAGAAAACCTTCTCTTTTTTATGATTAACCACCTTATGGCTGACAACATTATTTCATAAAACTTCCTGCTCCCCTCTGACAGGCACTAACCTAGCCTCTAACGAAGCATTCTTCCTGATGTCTCCAATGAACCATTCCCATCCTCTGTATCTTCATTATATTCTAGTTGGACTCCAACCTAATACATAAGCTCTCAAAAGTGTCCTAAATTCTACACTGTCTGTCAGTGACAAACAGACTTTTTGCAATCTCATTTGTTAAAAGGCATTAATAGAAGATCTAGCCTTTCCCCTATGAATTAGTTATTATCCTTAATCTTATTTCTTACTTGGATTATTTTATTGATGAAAAATTATAACATACATTTTTCCTCTACTGTTGTCCATGTGGAGGGTTCTGGATAAGATACTATTTTTAATTTTTGAAATATAGCAACAAAATACAGTTAACCAAAGCTGACAGATATCTTAATGAAAAACTACAGACAGAAAGGGAATTATAGAAAACAATTAGAGGTTGTTACTGCCTCAATTCATTGTCCGAATCATTTTGAATAGTCAGCATAAGCTGTAACTGAAATAAAATTGCAAAATTGCATTTTATTTAACAGTGAGTTCAAACAAGCACACAATAACTAAATGCTGTCCAGAACTAATTTTTATGGGATTTGGATAACTAATTCACCAAAGCTCCTTTGAAAATCCCAGCCTGAGCTACATTAATTTACACTTGAACAAACGAAAGGAATGTGTATGCTGGTGCAAAGGTTAATTAAGAGGTAATTTTACATCCCAGATAAACGCTATTTGTTCTGGACTGTATTGGATGGGTACTAGGAATACATGACACACTGATTTTTCTCCTGCATTGGGGATCAAAGCAAAACCACAATGTGGGTCTAATCATGTACTCAGCCATTGGAACTCCTTTCCACAGGACTCACTTTCAGCTTCAAGGTTTCACCTCTGGTTACAACCCCTCCAAACACATTACAAAATCTGCTTGGGTAACTCTTTTCAGTTGCTTTTTAAAATAAACCATTTCTATTTTACTTTGCTCTTCGAAGAATGCATTTTTCTTGAATATAAACCCCTGCCACCTATGTCATCAGTTCACAATTTTCCACCACACTAATCTACAACAGTGCCCCTGCTAAATTCTTCTAAATGGAAACCCTGGCATTTCACCCAAAAGGAAGCTTCTCCTTAACAAAGCAACACTGATATCTTTAGAACATATGCAAATCTTTAAGAACACATGCAAAGCAAATACGCTAAATGCCACTTGTTTCTGGTTATTTCAGTCACAGCATTTTATAACTCCCAACACAGCATCTGAATAGCCAATGCTATTTACAAGACTGAAATCACCATTGAATGCAAGAGAGACAAAAGACTTTTGCCAAGCCAACACCTAATCACTATCGTAAAATAAAAATCTACTTTCCCATTCCCATGGCAGGAGAGCAGGGGTAGAGTAACAAATTGATAACTTCTTGCTGGTGTTACATATACAATAGGTGCTTCCCATGTTTCTCCTTAGCTCCAAATAGTACACAGAAAAGAGAAGAAGGTCCTTGACATGGAAGAGGTTGCCTAACAGAAGCACAGTTGACTTACAGAATCATAGAATGGTTTGGGTTGTAAAGGACCTTAAAGATCATCTAGTTCCAGCCCCCCTGCATGGGCAGGGACACCTCCCACTAAACCAGGTTACTTGAGTTACTTGAGCCCCATCCAACCTGGCCTTGAACACTTCCAGGGATGGGGCATCCACAACTTTTCTGAGCAACCTGTTCCATGTCTCTCCACCCTCACAGTAAAGAATTTCTTCCTAATATCTAACATAAATCTACCATCTTTCAGTTTAAAACTGCTACTCCTCATCCTATCGTTATATTCCCTGATTGAGTCCCTCCACATCTTTTCTGTAGGCCCCCTTTAGGTACTGGAAGGCTGCTATAAGGTCTCTCCGGAGCCTTCTCTTCTCCAGACTGAACAACCCCAACACTCTCAGCCTGTCCTTAAAGGAGAGGAGCTCCAACCCCCTGATTATCTTCGTGGCCCTCCTCTGGACCCGCTCCAACAGCAGGGTGCTTCTTATGTTGGAGGCTCCAGAGATGGATGCAGTACTCCAGGTGGGGTCTCACCAGAGTGGAGTAGAGAGGCAGAATCATCTCCCTTGACCAGCATCACAAGACAATTCTGGCAGCTGCAGTGGGAAAACCCCTGAACCCAAATCGTGTAATCAGTGAGAAAGACACCCTCAGGAATCCTTAAGGCAACAACGCAGGGTACTCTAATAATTTTAGTGAGTACAGAACATGAGACAAGTTATATAAAAACACAGTCTAATTCCTTGCTGACTCATTAGTGTGTTAAATTATGTCAAGCATGGACAAGTTGTTCATAAATCTGTGGGAAATAGGTGCAAGGAGTGAGGGGGGGGAAGGGAGACAGAGAAAAATTATACCTGTTCCAAGAGAAAGGACAAGGGAAAAAACGAAAAAACCTGCATATGTTTGAGGCCAGACTGTTTTTTTAAGTAGTTCTGTGTGGTAGGACCGTACTGTTCCTCGCTAACCCGGGTGACATGAGTCAGAATGAGCAGGGAAAAATCACAGCTCCTTCTTCACATGTGCAGCGGCTGCTGACGGGCACTGGGACCCCTGCCTTTCCCTGTGAAGGGCCTCTGCTGACACCAGGCAGGAGAGACTGGAAGGACTGCAACCTGCACAAAGGAAAAACCTCTTTCCTCCTTTTTCCTCCCTTGCACAGCCATGCACAACCAAAAGGCAAAAAACAGCACTTGAATAAATGATTTTATTATGCAGGATACAAGAATAGGAAAGGGCTGAGTAAACACATGCAAAGAATAAAATTCCAAAGCTTGGTGTCATTAAGAGACCCAGACTCCCCACTTCATGTGTTTGTATATCGTTTCCTTTTTCTACAGAGGCCAAAGTCAGTACCGTGACTGTCAATACAGGAAACTGGAACAGTCACATTACTGGGCAACTGTTAGCAGCAGCAGAGCTTTGTCACAGGGGCAGTGGACTTCATGGAAGAAAGCTCCCAGTGCTTTTTAAGAGTTTGCCAGTTGGCCAAGACTGCAACATCGGGTTCACAGAGCTCTGATCTTTTTTTAATAGGAACTGTATTTACGTGAAGCAAGAAGGAAGGTTTTTGAGAGCACAGGATAAAGGTGTGTTTATTTTGTGCCTGATTTCTACCATACAAAGAACTTTGTGTTACTTGCGTAGTCATACAATAGTCTGGAAGGTAATAGAAAACTCCTGAATAGAAGGAAAGAGAATGGCATTGGAACAGGAAGACAATCAACGATTCAAGTGAAATACAAAGGAAGCACTGTGAAGGCCTGGTCCGTAACCTTGACAAAGTTTTACATCATCTATATTTGATTCAATTTCATGATTTATCTATCCTCTGAAATAAAATGGCTTCAGTAATGTTACTTTGAAAAAGGAAGTGTATAAGAAAGGGGAAGGGGGGTTTCCAAACTCAGTGGTAATTTATGCCTGTTCTTTTGTCTTTCATTAATACATAGTGTGCAGTCTACAAAGATATTAAATGTGCCTCTGGGTTTCCCATTTTGAAGAGAGAAATATGGTCATGCAAACTTGTCCACTGAGCTTGTCAAACCGGGTGCAAAACCATCTAGAAATTAGGACACAAGTTCACTTTCAAAATTGCAGGCCTCCAACAAAAGCTCAATCCAAAAGAATGCTTTGGCTGCACCTAATAAAGATTTTTGTATTTGTACAGTGAACTGATAATAGAAGCAACTTTATACTGTGGCACCACTTCCTCTGTACGTGGATTGACTGATACCACAGCTAGTAAGCCAGAAGAGGATGGTGAGCTGTGTGCTAGAAGCAAGTTCAGTTAAAAATCTCTTTTATGATTTTTCTATCACACAGAGATTGCTACAGTTCCTGCTTCTGCACTTTCTGAAATACCTGATTATCTTCTAACTATTCATTTGCTGGACTCTGAAAATTAATGATTAAAAAAAAATCATTTTTAACAAGTTAGCACTTGCTTTTCCCACGAGCTGCTAGAGAGAGTGTGAGGGGAGAGGACCTAAGTGCTGCAGGGTGGCCAGCAGAAGGGCGGCCAGCACCGTGTGTGCAGGGGATCTATGATTTCCAGCCTGGTGAAGTCTGACCTTATTTCTGCTAGACTTATTAGGTTTTCTGAATAGAAATCTGACAGTCAATTTAGCAGCAAACGGGAGATGGAAAAGTTGGTTCTGGGCCAAAATCAACTTCTAGATCAATTAAACATGCTGTGTAATGCAGCCTGGGGATTTTGTTCAATCTATTGTAAATACAAACACCTACAGAGTTTCTCTCAGAGCTGGGACTTCAAAAGCAACTGGCCAACTCTAGTTAAAGAGAGGAGACAGAAGCCCTGCTTTCTTGGTTCAATACGAGCAATTGCTCCGTAATGCTGCAAACAGGACTGTCATCACACCACCTGTTACGTGACTCCTGACCCTCACACTTTGCTGCCCTGCCCTGCTACATTTTCCAGAATGATTAAAAACTTTTGTCCCGTAGCTCTTTCAGTTTTAAAGTCAGTGCAGGAGCAATAAGGAGATTGCTCTTTCATTTGTCTTGTTCATGGAAAAGTACTGTTTTCTTTGACTTCTGCCTATAAGTGGGTTTTGCTTTGTGCTTCAGTGAATATCTAGCCTGAATCTGTCTCATCTGCTGAGTACTTCAAGCTTAAAGTAAACCCCTGGCAGGCCTTGTTGTGTGGGACTCTCGTGTTCAGTCTGCAGAATCAAATCTTTCTTGTTAAGACAAGATTTGTTGAAAAATCAGAGCTTGCAATTCTTGTACTTTTCCACTATCAAGCGAAAACGGATGCAGATGCTAGCATGTTCCTATCCGGAAACATTGTAGTACTTGGGCAACACATCTAAAACATATGCCAGGTTTTGCACTGTAAAATCTTGTGAAGAAAGAAAGAACAAGAAAGTGGGTATCTATGGCTTGTTTCTCTCAAAGACATGCCCTGCAGTTCATATTCCCTGATTTTATATGGTGGGGCAGGGGAATCTCTGGGACAGATGACAAAACCATCTCTTGCCCGTGTCTGAATTTTCTTCATAGAAAAGCAGGGCACAGAAAGAGCAACAGTAGACGATTCAAGTCTTGTTCCAGCATGAAGCTGATCTGCATCCAGACTCAGGAGCTACAGCCTTGGAATATCTAGGTGTAAAACCCTTTCTCATCAAAGAAAATCCAGTGATGACATCTCCTCTGAATCTAGTACCAGGTGCTTTTTGAAGGAAGGATCATTTCAGGAAATGACAGCTTGAAGCTGACACAGTTTCATTCACATTAAATAATATGTTAATATAACTACTTTCAAAAAAACCCCTATGATTTACATCACTTGTAGCAATGCATAGACCCAATCACCATATTTCTTACTATAGATAGGATTAATAAAGTTTATAATGCAGAAAGTAATGACTATAGTTATTACAAAGTACAGTCCCTTCCCTGAAGTTTGTCTTATAGATAAGAAGCTACAGATTCATTTTTGCATTTAGACCAGAATGAAATAAAGATCCTTAAAAATTCACAGTAACGCAGTTGTTCCTCAGCTTTCATCCCAAGAGTCTGGGACACGCCTACAGAAGCACATAGCTGCAGAGGCTGGAGATACTACCTCACCCACTGCTGTCTCTGTCTCTTTGCTTGGGACTGCTAAAGGCAAAATATCTGCCCACAGCTCAGCCAGTCGCAAAAATTGACCTTTGTGGGTAGTTTAAGCTCTTGTGTGAGCGGCGGCGGCGGCAGCAGCAGAGACCTGAGCACGATCCTGCTACTGCTGCTCAAGGGCAGATGTGGAAGGAAATCAGCAGAGACAGCAGTAGCGGGAAGCACTGCGGCAGAGTGAAGGATGAAGGTGGAAGACCACTGGGCTAAGAGCTATGTGGGCACAAGGAACTAACACCCACCCCCAGCTGCGCGCTATCATTGCTCTGCAGACCTGCTGGAGGAATTCCCTGGGTGAGGCCCCGTAACTGGTTTCGGCTTCACAGGACAAAGGTTAGCCACGACCTAATATTTAAAGAGCTTAAGCTTAAAGATAAGTTGTAACTCAAGTGGCTTAAGGAGAGCTTGCACAGAAACCTCTGTAAAGAGATCTGGGAGAGACAAAATAGGAGCCCTGAGGAGGGGGAAAGTTCTGCACTAAACTTCACAAGGAACAAATTTTGATCGAATGAAAGAAATGTGGCTACCAGCTTGTGCTGATGTAAAGCACTGCAGATTTGCAGTATTTCTGGTTAGCTAGCAAACATTTTATGAAGTAAAAACTATGGTAAAGGAAAACCCTATGACAAATGGAATATTAAAAATGCAGAATAACAGTTCTGCAAAGGCAGAAATGAGTTTTCAAATTTTTATTTTTTTTTTTAATTCTTGGTTGAATGATTGAATCAGCTTGATTGTTCACATACTCCTGGAATAGTTTAGTCTGGAAGGAATCTCTCCCACAGGCCCACACTCAGAGCAGGGCCAAATTTTAAGTTGGATCCAACCTGCAAACTAGACCAGGTTGCTCAACTATTATCAATGGCTAACCAATCTGAACAGAAATTTGAAAAACAGCTGTTTTCTAAGGGGCAGCTTTCTCACCCTTTAAATAGAAATAAGAAGCGTTCTCTGTGCATCTATTTTATTTCACAGCAGAATGAAGAGACCAGACTTTTTGTGCCTGATATTACCATGAGTTTAACCTTACAAAAGAAGAATCCCACACGAACTAGGTTGGGAGAGCAACATGCACACCCATCCTAACTTTAAAGCATAGGGAACACAAGACACCTTACGTTGAGGTAAATTGCAGCGTGCAGCTCTGCCTGGGATAGACCTCAGCAAGTGTCTCTCACAGCACAGCTAAAGCACCTCGTTGAGAGATGACTCACAGCATTAGGCAAACTGAGGTAAAAAATATGGCTTCTTTAGCAAATTTAATTAAAGGCCTTACATTAAAAAAATGTGTTATAGAAAAATGTTTTAAGTAAAAAAACCAGTCCTGTACCACACAGAGAAGCAAGAAGAGACCTGCCTCGGCAACTTTGCTTAAGCATCTCAGGCTGCATCTGCAATGTTTTCTCTGAGATCACTATGCAAATAGAAACTCATTCTGTGCAGTTTATGCTCTTGGTTACTAGGTCAAAAAGTCAATAGAAAAAGGGCTGTTATGAAAATCTTATGTTTGACTGTAAGCTTCATTGAGAATTCACTGGGGTCCTTAGAAGAGAAATACTATTCAGTGTTATGCAGACCACAGGCACATCTGTCCAAGCCTGGGGACTAGTGGAGAAAAATAAAGCTTGAGAAGTCATGCTTCCATGGCTGACTGATGACAAACAAAAGAGCGTGCAGTGAGATATTTACAGCCTCAATGTATCAAAGCAGGTTTGGCACTGTTTGTGAGATCTTATTTTTAGACCAATGTTTCCATCTCAGAAATAAAAAGACTCTTATTTTTATTAGGCCAGTGTTTGGGGAAAAAAAAAAACTTCAAATAAAAAAGAAATTTTAAAGCATGTCTGTGTAAGAGTAATTGTATTGCTGGATGAAACACTTGTTTTTGTCTTTATTTCTTGCCAGTCTGAATTATTAGCAACAAGCTCTAGCTCTTCTAATCTCTCTACCTCTCTGAGAGCTGCTGATAATGGGCAATATTTCTGGTTCTCCAGATGCAATTAAGAGTGTTATTCTTCCCAAAAGAAAGGGAAACATCTGTGTTCATATCATGTTATGTTAACCACCTAGCAGCTGGATCACAGCAATAGAAACACAGCCTAGCAACTCTAAAGGACTCAGGCGAAATAGTGCCCAGAGAGCATAAAATACTGACAAAAGTTGGGTACACAGCCATATCAGCCTGTTTTGAAAAATACCAGGTTTGTAGGGGTGATTCTCCTGGCATCAACATGTATATGGTATGTTGTCATAAATCAGCTTTATAAGTAGACCCTGAGAAATTAGATACATCCAAATTATACTGCAGGGATTGAAAACACAATGTCAAAACTTCAGGGTTTTTTTGTAAAATGCAGGCATATTTAAGTTCGCTCCCAGAGGACTATTTAAACCCTTTCTCCAACAAGCCTTAGGCTTCTGGACAGACGGGCTCTGAAAGATCTTCCTGGCAAGGTTTATGGAGTGCTCTGTCAGCCCTCTGCTACCAATGCCACCCCTCTGAAGGAAACACTGCCTGGCCCTGCAAAGAAGTGGTTAAGCCCATGGCACATGTTACATCCCACAAGGAGGGCAGTAACTTCCTGCACAAGGGAGGTAACAGCTTAAATCACAGCAGCTCTTTCTTTCATTGCACATGGCTTGGAAGCTGGAGGCTTATGAAGACCACACCTACTCCAGCCAAGACAACCTGGCAGATTATCTTTACTAGAAACTTTATGCTTTGGTAGTCCTGAATGAGTCTAGTTTGATGGCTCATAAGGCGGAGTGTCAGCACTGATGATTATCCTGATGCTTTGGTGCTTTCTCATATGTCAGCAAGGTTCACTAGGCCCTTGAAAAGTAGCTTGATATTTAAACTGCTCATGTTTATGCTTTCCGATATTTAGTTTCCTGTAACGGTGATTATTAAGTTATATTTTAGCATTATTTTAATCATTTTCACCTGTGAATTACCACACTCATCTCAGTTTTGACAGAATTCTTGGAAAGTTATTTCTGAAGGAACGTACACATTTTAATAGCCTTAAATGAAACCGTGGTTCAGAATAATACACGGAAGCTTCCTGGCACAGTTTACTGTGCCAACTTGAATAACAAAATGTTTGGGGTTTTTTACTTAGTCACTGGTTGACAGAGTTCTGAAAATCCCTTACAAAAGATCAGCAGAATTACCTCTGTAATGTAGTTTGGTATTTAAGTATCTTCCAGGTCAAACAAAAAAATCCCTCTGCCCCGCTCCCTGAAAGCGCGCTCAGACCAGAAACCTCCTCCCTATAGCCACAAAGCTGCATTCTCCACAGTCCTTGTCCTAAAAGCAGTTAATTCCTTCCTAAGCGAGCAGCTACCAGGTACACAGTTCTGCCTCCCCTGCAGCAGGCTTTACACCCACAGTGGAAACAGATGTAAATGGCTGTATCAGATGCAGAGCTGGAGAGATCTGGCCTGCTGTGTGCGTGATGGAAAGCATGAGCGTGTCCAAGCTGAATGTATGGTTATACAAATACCCAAAAATATGTGCTATGTCAGAATAGTGACTTCATATGAAACTAAACCTTTGCTTTTGATAAAGTGGCAGGGAACAAATAGTTTTGCTGCCTGTTAAGAAGGGAAGACATTTCAAGGCAATGCCTTTGAGATATTTTTAACTTTCTTTTTCACTCTCATTAACGATTAGACTGAACAAAAGCACTAAAAAAATTCCGTTTCCTATGTATTCCTCAACTCATGAACTAAAAAAAACCCAAAAAACAAACAAAAAAAATCCCACAACAATATTTTATAGATCAGCCAACTACGGAATATATTTATAAATTTATATATATTTATTTTTATATTTTTTAATATTTATCTATATATTTATAAATATATTTATTTGTGCACTGGGAATTTTACACACTACAACAACATAGAAGTGTGCAGGGACTGGTGGAAAATTATGGTAATATTTCTAAAACATACATTGAGCTATCATTAGAAAGGGGTATAGGGCATACTTTCGCTTTGATGCTGAACATAAATTAGACCCAAAACTATTTCTGCTACTAATAATTTCACTAATTATTTTTACATTCATGCACTTAATAGTTTTATCTACACAAAAAAAATACATTATTCAGCATCATATAGGTCTGAATAAAATTATGCAATATGCGTTGTTCTTTTCCTAGCAAAACTAATATGCACTCAGTACGTGAGATAGGTCAGCTCAGGCATCTCCATTTACTTCTCCTTTGGAATGTGCCACGGGGTCAGGCAGTGCACAAAGGAAAGTAGTTCGTGGGTGTGATTTAACATTTGTAAACCCAGTGCACTCATCTGCCTGCATTGCTCTCATGTTTTAAATGCTTGTCATATGCGTTGCAGCAACATCCAGCAGCCTGGACACACAGCCGAACTAAGTGCTATACATCGGCAAACTAACCAGTGGCCCATGTTTCAAAGACTAAGTCCAGAGCTTGTCTTCCAGGTAAAAGTTTGCTTGTTTTCCCTCACTCCCACCCACCTCAATGTTAAGTCTCAGTAGTTCAGCTAACAGCTCCAGGGAGGTCTACTTTCAGGATACTTCAGCAGCTTGAAGGTAGGACTTGACATATATTATTATAGGCATATCTTAAATTGGATTAAATCAAAATGCAGCTGTGTTACAATTGATCTAGTTTCATAAAAGTAGACAGTACAGTACTAAAAAGCTACTATATCTAGTAGCAGTCACACAAAATTCCATTGCATAGCCAGTGGATACTCACTTGCTGCTCACAAAATACCTCAGATTCAAGGAGATAGTTGCTATGAACGCCAAGGAAGTGAGTTAGCCACCATGTGCACCAGGGAAGGTAGTCTTACCAAAAAGCACGAGAGAAAGACTAGCTTATTTGACATCACATTCTTTCAAGCACTTCAGAAAATCACAAGGACAAAATCAGGGCAAAGATAAGCATAAGCATTTTTCAACACCTTAGGCATTTTTCCAATTGTGACATTTCCAAATGTGGAAATATTACAGTGCTGCCACCCAAAAGCCGTTGCACAGACTGCCTGACCAAGAATGCTGCTCTGTTGGGCTTTATCATGGAGTACATACAAAGCCTAGACACTCTAAAGTAACTTTCCCTCCATACCTAGAAAGTATTGCTGGCCAGACTCTAGGCCAGATTACATCACATGATGCAAACGCTCTCACAGACAATTGCCGGCTAACATTCAAATTCACTCTTCTAGCCTTTTGTATCTGTGTTATTCTCTTGGGTCTGTGCCTACATAGATATCATTTGAGATCAGATCATGTAGTTGTGGGCACTTCAGCCCTGTCCAGTAACTGAACCTTTGACATCATTTCTGAACACTTGAAAACACAGAAGAAAAGGAAGACAAGGCTGGAACTCGCTAGATATTTTTTGAGATAAAGGGATGCTAGAAAGAGTTTTCAATACTTAAGGCTATATGCAGAAATATCTGAGGCTTGTTCTGCAGATTTTGACTACATATTAAGACTAAGTACTACTTGCCAAGTACAAAATCTGCATTTTCCTCCTAAGTCAAACTCATCTACTGCTTCTATATCCAGGATTGACCTTAAACTGTCCAGCTACCTTACAGTGCAGGTCTTCCATCCTTTGATGTTCCTTTGAAATGGGGTTCCTCTTTCCCTGATCAAATCAGCACTATGAACCCAGATTTTTTTTTTTTCTTCCCCCGCCAGGAGATTTGTTCATGGTACTGACATTAAAAATATCTATTTTATAAATGTGATTCTGACTCTTCACTAACCACTTTAAACAATTAAATAAATGTTAGAAGGATAAACTATATTTTGATTGGACCATCTATATATGGATACATCTCATGTAATTCAAACACTACCATCTATTTAAGAGGTAGAAATTAATAATTAGAAATAATGCGCTAAATATAATTGAAACTACTGAGAACTTCATCAAGCACTGATAAGGATGAGATTTCCAGTATGGACTCCCGGTCCACAAAATGTCCGTTTTTCTGAGCATACAGTTATCAGCTCTTAGAGAAACACATAAACTCCCTAGCTTCCCTAAAACATAAGCAGATGGGTGAAATAACAGTGAAACACTTTGATACAGCTCATCTCTTTCTATTTGTGATTTAAAGTGGAAAACAGATTGCATTTTTCATGTCAGTGACGACTTAGTTAGGATTTTCCTTGGGTCTGTGGTTACTTTCTGATATCTTTTCTAAACAATTCTGTCATTCTTCAGTCAGGACATGAATATCACGTACGTTCCTATACTATATATAAACTGTAGAACCCGTGCCTGGAACATATATTTACAACTAGGCCCAAAGATGGCATATTTTTCCACTGAAGCTGCAGAACATCATCTAATGGCGTTTAGGTAAATGGAAAACTTGACCAGTTTAAGAGGAGTGCCACTGTCCTGTGAAAGGGCATGAATTTCTTACAGTGTCTGGCAGAATACCCATAAACTTCTCTTTACAAACTGGTCTTTCTCCACTTTAAGAGAATAGAAAGAAAATACATATACAGAATATCAGATTTAGAAGTCTCTTGGTGAGTGTCTAAAGATACATACATCTCCACTTATTTATGAATACATGGTTGCAAAAGCTCTAGAGAGTATCATAATCAACTGCACAGTCAAGATACATTTCAAATTAATAAACACCAGAACGTTTATTATTCACTAGTATTTAATTAAAAACTCTGTTATTGTTGCATTAATTGGTGTGAACCTTTCATAGTAAGCTATACAGAGCTGATTGAGAACGTGTGGTATAGACGTGTGGCAATAATATCCATGAATTATTCTCTTAGTTCTCCTTTAGTCTCATTGTTTTAATCTTGATGCCACAACAAAGGCCACTGAGAAAAAGATGATATATCAGCACAAGTATTATTTATTACAATAGATTCAGAGAAAGGAGAACTGTAGAGAACTTGTGAGCCTAAGAATATTTTTCAGAATACAGAACTATCAAGTGAGATGATAGCTATTAATTAAATATAATGGAACTCACACTGTAATTTTAATGCTTAGCCAGTAACAATTAAAATCTAAGTACTAATAAAGCAATCGGAAAAAAATTTTTCTCATTTTTCATAATTACTGAAATAGTTCCAACCTCAGATCTGCCAGCAGTAGGAATTTTCCATACACTTCCAAGAAGTTAAGCACAGCTTATTATCCTAACAAACTTACCAGTTTAAAGTTACTTAGATCAAGCCTTGCAAACATTTGTCGATAGAAAAATAAGCAAGCCTTAAACTCTTTTTATGAAACAAGATTGCTGAAAACTAAGAAAAAAAATCCAGAATGGCCCAAAGCACAGGCAGACTGAGCAGGTGCTTAAACCATGTGCACAAAACACTGGCTAATGGCACTGCATGTCCTTGAGGAAAAAACGTGGGAATTGCAATAAGAGCAGCAGCGACGCTCAAGGGAAGCTGGTGGTCTAAGAAGCAGTGAGGAAAGTAGTACTGGGCTAGGTGAGAATGGTGAGAAAAATGGTCTTTTTGATTCCTGATGTGTTCAGTCAAATATGAGATTGCCCACCTTTTGCAAGCTAAGAAGGACTATATAAAAGAAATACCTGCAATTATTATTATTGGTTTATCCTCATAACCAGCACAGAAGCCATAAATAAGGTCATCTGGTTAAATGAGAAGTTCTGTGAGACCAGACTGAAGCCTAGCTACAAGCAAAACTGGTTCCCTGTGGATTTGCAGCTCACAGATGGCCGATTTAGCCATTGAAGAGAGGCAAGCCTCAATTAAGCTTCTCTTGTGACTGAGTTATCTATTCTTCTTCGAGACGTGTTTTTCCAAAACTTGGAAGGACCTAAATTACATTTGAGACCTCGACAATCTCTTTGAAACCAGCTGAAATCAACAACGCTCAAAACTGACTTGAGCACGCCCACACAGAGTGTGAATTTTTAACACATCTTTCTTTGACCTTGGTAAGGCTTGAGTTTTTCTGGCTGCAGAAGAACTCAGAAATATGTTAGATAAGGTGAAAATTTACAAGAGGATTATAAAAAAAAAAAATCCTTTTTATGATTTCTCACAATTTTTGGAGTACAATTTTTTGCACATTAGCAACAAACACTACTGCAGTCGTGTCACTCACTTCCTTTTGTCCTTCCTTTTCTATCCATCCCACCATCTTCAATTTTGCTCCCTCTGTAGCGTATCTATCTTATTCACTCTCAAGAATATTCATATGCTTCTGCTAAATTAGTGTTATAAGAGCTACTGCTTAAGTTACTGGTTGTTGAAATCTGGCAAACATTATACAGGAACAGACAAGCCTTTTATCTGACTGAGTATGGCAGCTTTTAGATGCTTTTGCACACCAGAGAAAACATTTAACGTCTTTATTGATGATCTTGATAAGGACATAGAGTGTCATCAGTAAGTTTGCAGATGACACCAA
>VWZL01001810.1:560275-618154 GCA_013396915.1 Stercorarius parasiticus
AGAAAGAGTGGTCAGACACTGGAATAGGCTGCCCAGGGAGGTGGTGGAGTCACCATCCCTGAGTGTGTTTAAGAGTCGTTTAGATGTGGTGTTAGGGGATATGGTGTAGGGGAGAACTTTGTAGAGTGGGGTTGATGGTTGGACTCGATGATCCCAAGGGTCTTTTCCAACCTAAATGATTCTATGCTTTCTTCAAGCACAGTTCTGTGTCTCTTTCTCTCATCTCCCTTCTTCTCTGGACATGCCCCATGCACTGCCTTCCTTTCACTGCCTCCCAAAGATTCAACTTTTAGATCTCCAAGCTGTCATCTAAGGCTTAAGAAAGTTGAAGTAACTGGCATGTATGATCAGTGCCCATTACATTAAGCATAAATATGCCACTGCTCTCTGCCTGCTACCTCGTGCTTGCTGTATACAGCTCTTTTCTCTTTACCTTTAGATTGAAAAGCATTTCAGGCAGGTAATTCCTTTTCTTCTCTTTGCCTATACAGTCTTTAGCTCAGCATGACTAAGCATGTGAATGAGACTTTCTACTCCACTCTCATGAGCCCCCACCTGGAGTACTGCGCCCATGCTCTGGAGCCCCCAACACAAGAAGGACATGGACCTGTTGACGCGGGTCCAGAGAAGGGCCACGAAGATGATAAGAGGGCTGGAGCACCTCTCCAAGCTCAGAGAGTTGGGGTTGTTCAGCCTGGAGAAGAGAAGGCTCCAGAGAGACCTTATAGCGGCCTTTCAGTACTTAAAGGGGGCCTACAGGGAAGCTGGAGAGGGACTCTACCAGGGAGTGTAGCGATAGGACGAGGGGTAGCAGTTTTAAACTGAAAGAGGGTAGATTTATGTTAGATATTAGGAAGACATTCTTTACTGTGAGGGTGGTGAGACACTGGAACCGGTTGCCCAGAGAAGCTGCGGATGCCCCATCCCTGGAAGTGTTCAAGGCCAGGTTGGATGGGGCTTTCAGTAACCTGGTCCAGTGGGAGGTGTCCCTGCCCATGGCAGGGGGCCTGCAACTAGATGATCTTTAAGGTCCTTTACAACCCAAACCATTCTATGATTCTATGATTCATTCATTTCTTGCTCCATAGCTCACTGTGGCAGTATATCACTGTGGTGCAGTTATTAACTATAAAGTAATATGCTAAATATGTAAGACTTGTCATCTTTGTCATCTGAGCTATTCTGCAGCCATACAAGCAAACCAAAATATAAAGAAACACGCAGCAACGGCTATCTAATTTAGGAAGCACACAAGCTTTCTCAAACTGCAGGGAATCATGTAGCATCCACTTTTTGCCCTGGAAGGAATGCTTCCCCCGCCAGCAGACTCCAAACCACGCCACATGTTTCAGCAGCAGCTGCTGTTGTGAGGCTCTCACAGGCAAAATCCCCCAAATCTCTTTGTACTAGTTTGGCCATGTCCCTGCATGTCTCTGCATCTGCCAAGGAGTTCAGTGCCATAGTCCTGATTAGCATGGTCAAAAATCCCCAAGTCTGTTTTTCTTTATACACATTTGTGATCTCCAGTGACTGAAAAATTAAAAAGGAAAAAATAAAAATCTTATTTCAAACAAAAACATTTTAGCTTGAGTTACTGACGAATTTCCACTTTTTTCCTTAAAAAAAACTTAAAGGACAACCAAATAAATGATTTGCAAGGATCTACGATCTACACGGATCGGGGATTGCCTACACTTTAGCCAAGACTGAACCTGAAGTTTGAAAGTGGAAAGGGTTGCTAGATGTAAGGAGTATATATCCTTATAGCTTTGTCAGCTACACAAGCTGGCCAAATTTCCTTCCTTCTGCAAAGAACTTTACTAAGTACTGAAGCTGCTGAATGTATAAAAATCAGTACTTTCTGAACTGAGAAGGTTAGTGTGGGGGAAAAAAAAATAAACAATAATTTCATCTGTCTGAACCTTTTCCTGTCCACCCCCTCCCTAAAACCCCAACAAATGAACAAAGAAAACACTATAATGGATTACCTAAATTGCCAAATCTAGAAATTTTGGGACTTAATGAGTACTGGACAGTTTGAGATCCTTCATGGGACAAGAGTAGCCTGTTATCAAATCTAAGAGATACATAGGCTGAGACAGAAGTTGTCCTCTTATAGAACCCATAGGAAGTTAAACTTAAGAGTCTGGTTTAACTGGAAGACAGTTATCTGATTTGTTAAGTTCTCTGTTTTGAACTCTGCTTTTCTCTAAAATATTTTAATCCATATAAGTAATGACTTGGTCTACAAATTCCACCTGGTCACGAAGTAGCACCTGCTTCATCTCTAGAGACAAAACCAGTCTTGCTGGGCATAGTTTTCATTTGCCATGATATCAGTGGCTGGTGCACAGAGTCGGGTATAATACTGATCTCAGGTGATTTCATGTCGGGAAAAAATGTGTTGATTAGAGGCTTCAAAGACCAAGCACTAAAGACATACCAGTGAGTGTGTATAACAGTCACTGACGCATCTGTCCTGGGCAAAACCCCAATGAACCGGGTGTTTGCCAATAATGTCGGCATGCCTCATTTGTTTATTCTCCTCATGAGGGCTTGGAAAAATTGCAGTCCTTGTACAGGAAAACACAGAAATTTCTCAAGGCAAGAGCACAGTGATTACTGGCCTCTCTGACAGCAGCAGTACAGGGAGACCAAACTAAAACTCTTCCCCTTTACTAGCCAGTGGGAGAGAACATTTCTACCTTGACATTTCACCAGTTTCGTCATGTTGCTTGTTCCTGCTGTGTCCTGGACAAAGACATTGAGTTTTGTGAGTCATCATTGCTTCTCTGTTCTTTAGAAAGAAAGAAATGGAATAACTGGTCAAATCAAGCAAGTTCTAGTTAGCACCTGTACTTAAACTACTAATCTTGTTACCTAAAAGGCAGGTCTGTTTGGCATATAAGCAACTTAACAGTGCACCTGATTGCATGTCTGCAATCACCTAATAGCTGTTATGACATTATAAGCAGATAAAGGCAACAAGCATCAAATTTTTTAAAAAGCCTCCAAATAGCTTTTAGTCTTAGTACTTATAAGTTAACTGTGTCATTACCTTAAAACACATTTTCCAAAGTAGTCTGTAACTCATAATCGATTTATTTCTAAACTCATGGCTTTCAATACGCAGGACCCACTTTTTGGAGATGTGTAAGTGGCATCGTGACTTAAAAAATGAGTGACCTAACATCAGCAGAGGGACATCTGAGGACAGATGACACTTTTCACCTGGGCAGCTTGGAAATGGGACACCAGGTTTCTGCTCCCGGCCCTTACCATTCTGCAGCACCAATCCCTATGATCAGTCACTTGAATCGGGCTTCAAGAGTCTTTAACTATCTATTATGAACTCTTGGGTAGTGACACATCAGCATTTACTAGGATGCCCTAATAAGTAGATCTCTAACCGTACCCAACAGAACTCAGCTGTTGACTTCAATTAGCACAGAGACAGAACCTACTACACACCAGAAAGCACGCTCTGCAAGGACAGTCCTAACTGAGAGCTAAGTTTATTTTGGAGCTAAGTAGAGGGTTTTGGTAAGTGCAGATGACAACTTAATGCCTAACAAAACCTACCTCCATTCCATGACGTCCTCCTTGAATGACACATTCAAAGGAGGCTGCATCATAAACATGCTGATTTGTCCCCTCCTCTCTTTAAACATATACAGGGCTAGGCACTTACAAATGCACACATACGCATGCCATGACAAAAGACTATGTTTTCAGGTCGCATGCAAAGGGATATTAAGAAGAATATTGCAGCATGTCCTTTGGGACAAGAATATCTGGACTGGCAGGTACTTCTGATCAGCCCAAGGAATCACATTCTACATTCTGTCTTCTGCACTATTGATTTAAATGGTAGAAAATCAATCCAGTAAAAAAGAACATGAGCCAAGAGATAGACGAGAAAATGACTTCATATATGAGGAAAAAGAAAAATAACTAGAAATCCTTTCTAAGCAATTTTACACTTTGTGACAGCATAAAGCAAGAATCACAAACCTGTTTTACATACAAAGGACTGAAATCTAACCCACAGACCATCCTTCATGGAAACATTTCTGTAGAGGTTACTTCTGGGTTTTCTGCAGTAGCAAACAGCAAGATTTTCCTACACTGTCCAGTTAATACATTTAGTAAGTAAATCGCGCTTGCAGTGCAGGTGCAATTTGCAAAGCTCACGGATCCTCCATTTGAAAGGAGATATGATTGTCTTTAAAAAGAAAAAAAAATATATGCTCCTGGGATTGCTACTGTATTAGCAAGGACATCAAAAGCTGAGTTAGGGTCAATGTTTGCTATGTACTGTAATTTTGAAAAATTGTGTATGTATCTAATTATGAGAGAGAATGGCCTCTTTTGGACTGTTACTAACTGGAAGCTTTGGCCAATACAGATAAACGTACCTGAAGTTTCTTTAAACACAAAGGTCCTCAAAGCATTCACCGTGCAAGGAGGACTCAGTTCTACACAAGCACAGCAACGTCCCATGTATTTTTGCCAGGCAGAAATGCACCAAGCAGAGCTCGATGCGGAACCTGTCCTGCACAAACGGCTCATTACTCACCTTGTACTGTCCTGTGCTTGCACGAACAGGCAAAATGAGACAGTAATTTATATGGGAAATCAGGTAAGTTCTTTGCACTCTGAATCTATTAAATACGCCAGACTAGAAGCACTGCTGTAATATTAAAATTGCCACTATTCCACCCTGCACTGGCAGGGTTAAGAAGTTTATAGGCACTGTGCTTTTTCTACAAGGCAGATACCAAAACAAGTTATGCTGTTTGTATATTTAGATCCTAGGCGTGTGCTCCTTTTTGCGTTTTAGCTTTAGGAACCCACTAGCAGCTGTAGCAGCCTTTAATAAGAAGTTTGCTGAATTCCAGTCATGCTTATTTCACAGCTGTGCTTCCGAGTCCTGTGTTACTCTCACAAAGCAGTTAGGCTTTGTTCACGCAATTGCAGATGACAGCCCTTTCAAGGTACAGCTCTCGCTACTGAGGCACAGCTTTTCTCTTTGGACCAGTTTCCTATCTTGTGGCTGCGAAAGCGTACGAAAGTCTAAGTAGGAAAAAATCAGCAGAACAATAGAGATTTTATTTGGCTCCCTTTTAGGTCATTAGGAAGCGGTGTAATTGCTTCAACAGGAGCACAGTGGATGCTATAATAAAACAATGGATTTTGTACATTTAACACCGCAATTTCCTTGTAGAATAGGTCCATTACCAGCTCAGGGACACATATTTATGCTGTTTATAATACTACATAGAATTAATGAGAAACAGTAGTCCTAATATCGCATTTGCTATTTGAGTTACTGATAGTCTAAGCACAGCGTCCTCATAACCTGTGACATACTGGAAGCTGTGCGTAGATGTTTAAAGGGGCTGTTGGGTTTGCCATTTCCCCTACCCCAAAGAATTGCATTGGAAGTTGAATAAATTGTTTTGTATCCATAATTAAATTCTTTCATTAAAGACATATTGAAATTAAGTCAGTCCATTACACAAAGGGTATAAAGCTATCTACATGGAGAAACTTTAACATTATTTCTAACCATGGTTACAACTACTTGACTTAAATTAAAATAACAATAACAACACTGCATTTTCTGATGGTAAGAAAATGCAAGTCTCTGTGCAGTGTACAACAGCATCCTGCTGAACCCCCAGAGAAACACTACCCTCATCATCTACCACAGAAGGAAAACCCTCTAGCAGTAAAAAAAATCTCATGCTCACAGCTTTGAGAGGAAGATACGTTTGTTTGTTTTTTTGAAACCACTGAAAGTCCTGAGCTTATTAATATTCATTAACAATAAAAACAAAAGTTGAATTGGGATCAATGTTTGGTAGGCACTACTTTTTTTAAAATACTGGTGAAAAAAATCTGGTGAATATTTAATGATGCTGGAAGTCCTTAAGAATGGTTTACTCCTTTTTTTCTTGAACTCTGTGTTCTGGTACCCATGCATAGGTGTGGCTTTTAAAAATTTATATATGCCTTTGATTTGCAAATCCTGTAGTCATCAAAACCCAGAATCCTAAATATGCAAGCAATGAGAGTAATGAGGTGTTGATAGCAGTGGTGAATACCTATTTGTCTAGAAGCTGAGATTCCCTAGAAAGGCTGATTGAAATGGCCTAAGAAAGAACCTACACTAGTTAAAGTTAAGAGTTTCTTCAACTCCAGAGAACATTTTGATTATGGGTAGGGCTTAGATTGGTTGTTTTGATCATTTTGATCTTTTTTAATGAATTTATTTGGATAGAAAATGTTACTGTTAATCTTACAGCGTTTTTAAAACTACTATTGCCATTAAGTTCTCCTTACAAAACCATTCCAGAGATAATCTAGTAAAAAACTGACTAATTTCCTAGGAAAAAAAACCCTTAAAACTGTAACCATTGTGCAAGACAGATTTTTACAATAGTCAGGTATTTTTGTACTAATCCATACAGACAGCTCTTCAGCTTGTACGTGTTGATGCAGCTCCCAAGCCCACGGAACTGCAGCCGGGGGCCTGGCAACTATTTATGGCAGCTTGGAAAAATGAATGTCAGGGAAAACGATGGCCAGCCTCTCCCCGCTGCTCATGGCTGAAATTCAGCCAGACAGTCAATCTGCAATTAATATTTTTCAAAGCTTGAAGGGAGGGGAGATGAGTGCAGTAGTGGGAAAGGGAAGCCCAAACACAAACACAAAGCTTCATCTCCTGGAGAGGAAAGGCCTTAAAGTAAAGGGACAGTAGAAGAAAAAAACCAAACATATTGAGAGATATTTCTCTCACGTGGGGTAAAATTCAGCAAGCGTATAACACAGTCATTTACTTTACTAGAGCTGTTTACTTTATGACTAAATGCAAGACAGCAATCCAAGCTTTAGAAAGACTTTCTGGTATAACAGGGTTTAACTGAGCATTACAGCTGTTCAAGCACTCTTCAACACCTCCCTCTAATCTCCTTTTGAATGGACCCAAACAAATCCCAAGGGCTTTTCCGGCACCCCAGTCTGCCGAGCAGTTCAGCAGTTCAAGGCCGGGTGAGCACTGCCACTGAACCAGCACTTCTGGGAACATATGTTTGAGTAGTAACCCTTTCAGGACCAGTTCCCCACTCTGGTTCACAGCAGAGCCACTGAAATTGCTGCACTGGCATAAGGAAGGAGAAGGAAATAAGCAGCCAGGAAGAGGGAAGAGCAGAACCATCTTTTTTAGCAGCAGTCCCAGCTTAAGCTGATTGGGATGTTGTAACAGGAGGCTGTTCTTCCACTTTCTCTTTTATTTTTTGAAAAGAATAAGATAAGTCCTTAGATATTCTCTTACAGGTCTGAGCAAACCAGGAGAGATTGTTAGGTATGATGTGCCTCTGATGGATTTTCTTGCCAAAAAGCTCCTACTACCAGCTCTATCCCTAGGAACAGTCCAGGCTCCAGGAAGATCTGCTTGTGTTTTAAACATGTGATGGTTCACAGATTACAGCTACCAGTCTACAACCAATAAGTAAAAGTCTTCATACTTGCTACAATAGTTCCAGACTGTATTCTAACTAGAAATTAGCCTTCTCCGTATGACTATCTTGTTTAAATTATGGCATGATGCAGCAGACACTTCCCAGCTAAATGGTACCATCAAATGAAATTCTACATGAGCCCCTGTCCCAAAATCCTTGCTTATTGCCCAGACATGTAAAAGACAAAAGAAAGAAGGAAGGACAGGAATAGTTCAATACAGGGAGAAATTACATTTTTCAAAAGCCCCATAAAACTCACATAAAAGCTGAGATAAAACTAAGAGATGCTAGTCTACTAGGGACCTGCTTTCACCTTTAGGTTCAAAAATATCTTTAATAATCCATCCTTAGTTATATTCCTCTGAAATAGGCTACAAAAACATCAACTGAAAGACACTAGAACAGTATCTCCTCCCCCTCTATTTACAGACGTTGAAAACCTCAAAGTATTAATTTTAATATGCTTGTTACAAAAACCAAAACAAAAAAACCCATACAAATATCATAAAGGTTAGATTTCAGCTGATTTTCATGTCAAATGTATATCTGAATTTTTTTATTTATTTCCCCTGAGTTTTAGTAGGAAAAGAATAGCATAATATAATACTGTGACATTATAGCATTATGTGCCATATTTAAATCAGATTTACACCGTTATATTAACAGAGGGCATATTACAAGACACTATGAAGCTCAAGTCTATGAGGAAAAATACAATGACCCGTCCATGATCATAGACAGAATGAAAGTACAGTACAACAGTCACTTCGAAGCTTCAGAAAAAATATTGTATTACTGTAGCTCAGTTCGAAAAAACGTCAAAACAACAAAGACGACACTATGCAACCAGAATAATTCTTTCCTAAATTTTTACATCAATATAATAACATCTACATCAATACAATAACATTTTCACAAGAGTTCAAATTAGATTTGGTTAGAGACATTTTAATACTCATTCCCTTTACTCATACACCGATCAGATGGAGAAGACAGAGAAGTTTATACATTTTGCAAACCCCTACCACGTTACCAGCCAGCAGTAGCATACTGACTTGGTTTCCTAGGGAACGTTTACGGGCTGCCACACTTTTGAGGGATTTTTGTTTGTTTGCTTTATGTTTATTTGGTGCCTAACCACCCCTTTAAAAGTTTTTGTGCAATTCAGGAACAGTCAGGCATTTTTTTTCAAAAAGCTGCTCCTGAGGTAGTCACATACATGAGCTAATGAGGGAAAAAGGCAGCACAGTCAAGGAGGGGTGTCTGCCCATCACACAGTACTGAGGCTATTTCCCTGTGAACTTTACATTTCAAACAACATATGTTCTTTCATTGGATAAATTGCCTTGAAATAACACCTTTCCAACTGAACTGTGCATTTTGTACATTCTCGGTACTACTATTCATGTGATGATTCTTAAAAATGTACGTTGTTTTATGTTTTTCCCAAATACTGACTTTTGTTCATCATTCTTGAGAGAATTCACAGTAAATTCAACTTTTATGAGATGCCTGGGGCAACAAAATAGTTTTCTTAGTTTTCTTAGGTGTCCAGAACTATAGAAAGCAATGATTGTATTAAACTGTCGCAAGAACAGGTACAAAAGCTAAATAAGGGCCTGTGTAAATTCTCTGTTCCTCTGAAGTCATAAACCTACGCCAGTTTATGACATTTGAGAATCTGAAACATTAAGTTTCAACCATTATTTTCAAATAGCAGTGAAGCAGGGAAAGTGTGAAAGTCTTCAGTTCAAAGCACAAAGTACTGCAAAGATTATGAGACTCAATGTATTTTAGTTAGGCATATGCATGTTTATGCAGATGGGCGACGGCCTATTAGGCTTCTGAAGTAACATGAGTTTGGAATTTCCTTCAAGCTTGCAAATTGCACTTCTCAGTGGTGTTTCTCAGTTTCCTTGGAACGCATCTAGAACAAATTTAGTCATCGTGAATTTGTCCCATTGAGGCTAACCTTTTCTTTTTGTGCCACCAATGAAAACCTAGGCTCATTCAACCAAACCAAACAGCATTATCAAGGTGTACACCTGTGTAAACATAATTCAGCCCTTCGTGCCCCTATGCCAAGGTTTTTCTGTTGTAATAATTGACCGATTATTTTTGTTTCTTTATAGCTACTAAAGCCTGGTTTAAAATGCATTTCTGAAGTAAGTATCAGTACAAGCTGTGTCTGGGGATTGACCACCAGTACGATAGTCTTAATTACTTCTCTTGAATCAAAAGGAAACAATAGTATATAATTGAAATTTAAGAACAAAGAATGCTAATACTCCAAGTCTCTATTATGTGTGTGCCTTTATAAATCCAGATTTCACAACATGATTAAAGACAACCTAAAATATGAGGGAGTACAGCTTATTGTACAAGCACATTTTGTCTGCACTTGAACTAAATGGCAGCCTTTGATTCTGTTTAATGACAAATCACTTTTAACCGAGAACAAAGTCTAACTGTAATTACCACTTGGACACTGGTGATTTGTTTTAGTAGCTCCTGTCAAAGAACAAAAAATAAATAACTGGAACAGCTACAGCTTCTTGCAAGGTGCTTATATACTTATTGTCTGTCACATTTTTAAAAATCACTTCAGGTACTGCAGATAAATATCCTTTTTCTGATTCCCAACAAATAACAAGGAATTTTGTATAAAATTTATTTATGAACCAGCAGATTTAATCAATGCTGAATGTTCAGCTAGTCTTCACAAACCACTGAAACCTAACAAATCAAGATTTTTACTGACATGAAAACAGTATTTTTTCAGGATTCCCCTTACACCTTTTAGAGTTTGGGCACATGTCATCTAAAATACAGTACCAGACTTGGGGGCTATGGGAGAAGCTGACTTTCTAGCAGACTTCTTTTGGATAATTGAAGACTGACAAGGATGAATATCAAGGTGACTAAACTTCCTTAACTCTTCTGATAAAGCTCTATAGGATATTGTGAAATTAGCTCAAGCAACCATATCTTTTTCTAACTGTTAAAAATGATTGCTGTTAGCTGCTAACAGACTGCTGCTAAAATGCTTGCAACATTAGCTGAGATGGTATATTGGACTGGGACTGGCTGGGATGGAGTTAATTTTCTTCACTGCAGCCTGTATTGCGCTGTGTTTTAGATTTGTGAACAAATCAGCGTTAACAACACACCAATATTCTCGCTATGGCTGAATAGTGCTTACGCAGCCTCAAGACCTTCTCTGTTTTTTCACTGTACCCCCCAGAGCAAGTAGTCTGGGGATGGGCAAGAGGTTGGGAGGGGGGACAGCCAGAACAGCCAACCCCGCTTGGCCAAAAAGGACACTACATACCATATAATGGCACTCTCAGCAATAAAACCTGAGGGAGATTTTCCAAACTAACCATTGCTTGGGGACTGGCTGGGCATCGCTCAGCTGGTGGGAGGTGATAGCCTTTGCATCACTTGGTGTTGGGTATTTTTCCCCTTCACTTTATTAATCTGCCTTTTACTTGACCTGTGAGTTTTTCTTGCTTTTGCTTTTCTGATTCTCTCCTGTATCCCCCTGCAGGGTGGGGGCTTAGCTGCCAGCCAGGGTCAACCCACCACGTATATTCTTGAACTACAAATATACAGTGTACAAAGGAGCTAGGATAGAATATTAAATGTGACCAAGCAGGGGGTATGTGATCTTTAGATACTGGCCAGTAGAAGGATCAATGTTAAACATCAGTAATATAGCAGGAGAGCTGCTTTTTAACTTTCTTCTCTGGAATAAAACCCATGAATCTTTAATCAAACTAGCCTCGTTGTCTTGAAGAATTACTGTAATCGGGGGTACTTTGAAGTGTTTCCAAACGTGTACACTGAATTGTGAGAGAGAAAAATGAATACATAGCACCTGATAGAATGAATATTACACAATATATGAAGATGACTACAGAAGTCTAGGAAGACGTCTCAACCATTTGTAAACTTTTTGCCATGCAGACGTACTAAGATGCTATACAAAGCACTTTTATTGTATCAACCTTTAATATCTTCCCTTTATGCCAGACAGCCAGTCATGCAGATTTTTCTCTGCCTTGTGAGCCTTTGAAGCTTGACTGCTGAGTGAAGGAAATCCAAGCTTCTTTTTTTTTCCCCATTTCCCAATGCCGAAATGCATTTCTGTCAGAAAACTGCAAAAGCCTTCTGATTTTATTCTGCTCAAGTCTGCTACTTTCATTTTAGTCTTTCCTATGACCGATATATGGCAGAAAAACAGAGACAGTTCTAATACAGTCTATTAAAAGAAACATCCCCAAAAACAGAGTTCTTTCCATGGAATACTGCAAAGAAGTGGCACCACTGCTATCTTGTGGAGAACATGAAGTTTATGGAAGATCAGGATGCCATCTTCCCTGAACACATTTGAGTAAATTCTTTTAAGCGCACTACTTCTGGTCAACAGTGTCAGCAGCACCATTGGAGAAATGGAAATAGAGAACTGCTGAATCAAAGACAATTCCTCTTGCCTAAAGTTTATTGTGTAAAAGTTTGGCATCTAGTCTACACTAGTTGCATCATCTCTCTCTGTCGTCAGTGGAAGACAATACAATTTTCTGGAGGTGATTTCAATGTCCCTGTTCAAGACCACTGTAGAATGAAGCCTAACACCCTTTTTCCAACATGAGAGAAAGCTGTTACTCTCCGATGACCAGAGAAGAAACTTAAGTCTGGCTGTCTAAAAACTGGATGTGTTTTTTCAGAATTTTGTTTTGTTTGGAACAAATCATGCTCAACATCCACACTGCTCCTGAAGGTCTGAACATGTCCCTGAAACTGTAGAACTGGGATCATAATATAATCTGCCAATCATTTTTTTTCATTTGCTGTACTCACTTGTTTGCCAAAACATTCACCTTACACCAAAATTAAATCCTGTCGTCACAACACCCAGGTATATTTTTGCCAGCAGGAAGCTCAGCAAGCTAATTCATTGGGTTCTCCTAATGCAGGGCTCTGGGCTCAGAAGGTGGCCTTCAGCTAAGCAAACTACAGTATTCATTTTAGCATCACTATCATACTTCCTAATCTTTTTAAGAAAGGGGACTTGCAGTTGCTGCAGGCAATTTCAGGAGCAATGCAATTCCCTGACACCACTTCCCAATCTCTCGAACAGCTTTTACTCATTGTTTCTTAAGTACTGAGTCCCTGCTGCACTCTCAGATCACCTGCTCCCATGGACCTGTAACAGTGGTAGCAAAAAGATGCTCATGTTTCATAAAAGTGTTGTGAATTGCCGCATACTTTAGCTAACGCCATAAATATAAACACCCAAGAGAAAAATGCCAACATACATTTCCTAGCCTCCTCATTCTTGAGAACTCTCAGTGGCCATGTCAGAACCCCTTACGGATCCTCCAGGATCTTCCATTTTATCTTCTCACCAGCCTCTGGCTCTGTCTAAAACACTGTATTTCTTTCTCTGTCTCCCACTTTACAAGCTAAAAGCTGCATCTTTCTCTTTGTGGACAGCACTAACTGGTCTTGATGACCAAGTCAGCACTGTGTAGGGATGAATCTGTTAAAGCATTTCAAATATATCCTTCCATCTTTTATATATGGAAAGGAGAAATAAATGGAAATGGGAACACTAGCTTGCCTAGGTAAAACACTGTAAAAGACAACCGCATAATTTTTAAGTTTACGACAGAAATAGCAGCATATGGCAATGTACATTGGCCATCATGGATATTAATCCATGGAGATTAGATCGGATGGGACTGGAAAGGAAAATGAGAAAAAACACAGGAAACCAGGTAGCTACAAAAAAGTGAAATCCAACAAACATCTGGCTGTGGAACAAGATCTGGAATCACATTCTTTTAAGGGACTCTCTCTGGAATCATACATCATATTTCCCTTTCTCATTTTTTTCTTTCTCCTGCAGAATCAGTGGCAGCACTCTACTTACCAAGCTTGTTTGCAGCCATGCAAACTTCCCTGGATACAAATGTAGGGCTCGAGTTTTGTTTCCAAAACATAGCATCTCTGACTACTATCACTGCTTGCCCTCCAATTTCACGCAGAAGGCCTGTCAGTTTGAGAGCACTTTGAGCTGCAGGTTACAGAAAAGTAGGGCAATGTTTTCTAATGAGATGCCAGAATTAGCAGAAGGCTCTTCTGTATGCAAAAGACACAGCATGAGCTGAGCTACTTTCAGAAGTCTGCCCCTTTTTCAGCTTTGCAGCATTGTGTGTAATGTCTGTTCCACTTTGGGAGGCCTCTGTGCTGCCATGTGCAAGCTGACACTGAAGTAGAGGGTTCATTCAAGACGCCAGGTAATCATTCACATGTGCGTTTACCTCCACCCTCCCACAGAATACCTCTGTCACTCATTTTGTATGGGAGTAGTTAGGTGATAGACCACATCCTTTCCCAGTATTTCGGCTGTGTTTTCTGTACGTTTGGTCAAGTTAGTCACCACTTCATTTAAAACTTCATTCAGTCTACTCCCGGTCCTGTAGAATTAAATAACTTCGGACCTAATTACTGCACCAGCCCTGCTCACTGTTCGTGTGCCACCAGTTTGAAAAAAGAAGCAGGGAATGGAGGTTTCTGGGGCAGTCCTACTGAAGCACCTCAAACACTGCTCTGCTTTAAGGACAATTCCAAAGCAGGCATTCAAAAGCATAAAAGTGTCATCACAAAAGATCACCACCCAAACTTGCCTGTCCCATGGAAGCACAAGGCAAAAAGCTTGGCTCCCCAGCCCTGACCACCCGTCACAACAGCTCATTCCATGAAGCTGAGCCAACAAGCCAGAAAATGTAGGTGCATCAGTCTCCAGAAAAGTGCAGACCATCTGTTCCCAAGAGAGAGCTGAGTATCAGACTATGTTCAAAGCGTTATCTTGGTTCTGGGATGCAGCCTGCTTCTGCAATACTTCGTTGCCTAAAGTCCAACTGAGTTTTAAGTAAACGGTAAACAACTGTGTTTTGTTTTGGTTTTTTTTCTCTTTAACTATCCTCCCATTCAATCAGTTGAGATTGTAAAAGTTTTTAATCTCTCTAATCTGGCTGTACTTTTAAGAAAAAGTGTCATTAGGTCCGAGAACAACCCTTCAAGAGTAAGTGGAGATGCACTGGAGATGGGATGGCAGCTATAGCTTCATAGAAATCAACAGGTACTAGAAGCATCTATCCCATCCTTAGCTTTATAGGTGCTGTGCATAAATGTTTCTCCCATCCACTGCTCTCTACAAGAAATGCAATTCACAATGACTATGATTTCACATTAAAACATAATCCACGAACAGAATCTACATGCCTGAAGGAATGAGAGAAAGTGAGTAAGAAAGAAGCAAGACTCTCAAAACTTGCACAGTCTTGCTAATACACAGGGAAAATCCAGCTGTCTCTTTCCCAGTGACAAAGTTATGGATAGTCTAAAACTGTCCCAAGAAATAAATTTGCTGCACACTGTGCCACTACCTGCTAGAAAACTCAGTTTGAGCTAAGAGAATGAAAATAAATCAGTTTTGTAAGCTTGGTATATCAAAATATTTTCCTTTCAAAAAATACAGTTTAATGGTGCAGCTTGAAAACCAATGCAACACCAAGTTCTAGATTAAAATTCAAACAATTACATTAAAACACAGCCTGACAAAGGTATTGATCATAACTAGGGCAACTTGGGAGCTTCTCATGTTCCAGATTGTAGCTTCAGCTTTAGCATGGCTTTGATTTACAAACTAGAATAGTCATCCTAAGAGATTTCCAAAATAACCCACTTAGGGAAGTACATGTGCAGATGTCACAGCAACCCCACCAAGGCAGTGCAGATACAGGCATTGCTTTTACAGATCAATGAAATGTCTACTAAATGCTTTTTACTTCATCAAACTAAACAAAGACGAATGCAACTCTTGTCAACAGTGCATGGTATGAAGCCTTTCCAGCAGGTCCTTTTGGATCCGTTTGTAGATCTCCAGAGAAACAGTTTGCTGCCTGATTTAGATGACATGGCATTAGGTTAAAAAGAAGAAAAAAAAAAAAAAAAGAAAAAAACACGCAACAGAACAACCCACCACACCAAACAAACGAAACCCAACATCCAGCACTTCAGTTCATTGTTATAAATTATAATGGTGCATATCCATACTGGGTCCGTTGTATTCAATAAACCACAGCACAGCACTGGTCTTCACCAAAAGGGCATTCATCCATTCTTCTAATTAATGCCCAAAATCTGTATGTTTGAAATTATTGGGTGACACCAGTCACCCAGTAGGTGCACTCGGAGCACTGAGTGATCATGTAACGTCCCATGGTCCGTCCTTCTTTCCACAGAATTCAGGGTGCAAATACATGCGTGCAACGGCACGTTTCTCATAATGAATTCCTGATCTACTTCATATTAAAAAGTGCATTTTTAGAGGAAGATAATATGCTTACGTTTGACAGATAATGTTTAGTAACACAACATAAATCAGCAGCGCAGGTGAGGAAAGCTCTGTCACAGAGCACACAGATTTTTCCAGTCTCCAAAATTTCACCCTTCCTTCAGTGTTCCACAATCTTTAAAAAGCACCTGCTTATCAGCACACACTCTGCAGCATATTGTAAGGGCTCCGATACAGCATTATACAGATAATTTTGTTATAAGAACTATTCATTATGAATTCACAGCACTAGATAAAATCTGCAGGGACAATTTGCAAATGAGACGCTTACTAAATGTGGTTAAATTTTTCTCAGTCTTCCCTGAAGATTTACTGTAGCTAAATGCACCTCTATCACTTACTTATTTCTGAGAGATCACAAGGTGAGCAGAAAATCCTGCTTCCTACTTTGCAGAGTGGCTCCATATGCCATATACTGTACTTCCTTCATCTGAGAAACTTCTTATCAATGCAGAAATTTCACATGCATAATGGCTAATTTGGACAACATTTAGTTCTATAGACCAGAAAGTGGAAAGCTTCTCAACGCTATGGAAGAATTCAAACATTGGGTCAAAGCTACAAAGATTATGATGTTTTGCATCCTTTTCATTTGCCACCATCTAATAATAACTTGTATCTAAAATTTAATAGAAACATGGAAAACCCCATAAGTGCACACGATGTTAAACATTTATATCTGCACTAAATATTTCACAATACGTATTTTAATACAGTGCAAAGCTAGACGCATTCCTGTTACTTTATTTTGAACATTTTTCCGTATGTCATGGGCAAAAAAAAATGCCACACTTTTTGTAGGTCTGCTAATGTTAGCTCTCAGCTCGTCTGCCACTTAGAAGGTTCTTTGCTACAATCTGTGGTCACCGTTATGTGAAGTTAAAATAAGATGTTTCTGGGGTTCAACACTTTAACACAAGCGCACGTGTGCACAGACATTATTATACAGCCACACCAGTATGTCTGTACATGTGTGTCCTAGTACAAAGAGGTACAAAGCAGTCAGTCAACTCAAGAAGTCTGAGAATTGTACGCAAAGCCAAAACAAAAGGTTAGCCCATTAAAAATGTATTATTGCTCATTCATCTGGTTGTATTTTTCAGTAAATAGCCCCCATTCCCCAAAATACAAGTTCAAGAGAAATAAAAAACTGCTGCCAGTTACTTCAAAGGAATTTTTTTTCAGTAAGGCCCAGATTGTTCCAAATCACTAAACTAAAGTTAATGCACAAAACCCACAACAAAGTTTTACAATTTAATTTTGCATGCAGTATTTTTCTCTGCCTATGTCAGGGTAGGAACCAAAACGTTGCCTTTTTATTTCTGCATCTTTCCCCACGTGCAAATAACATTCTGCTTCAGAAAAATGAGTAAGGGCTGAATGACATTATCCAAAATCCAGATGCCATATGAATAGAAACAAAACAGCCATTACTGAAACATCACAGCATTTAGTTATTTATAGACTCTATTCAGACATCGTCACTAGTAAAACAGCACATGCTACAACGCTCTTTTTGAATAGCCTTTCAGAGTACTTGAGGGACCTATTTTACAAGCCCAGACCACCATGCAGAGAAGAGTTGTGTATATATGGATAGAACTAAAATTCAACAGACAAACACATACACTTGAAGGAATAAAGAACATCTAATCACTTTTCATATAAAAGGAGTGTTGAAATGCTTTCCTGTAATGCTGACATTCACTCTGAGAGCCCTTCTCATAGAAGATCTATTACCCTCAGAGACGCAGCATTTTTGAAACATGTGCTACTGTATTTTAAGAGACCACTTGAAGAAAAAGAAAACTGCTTATCCCCAGCTGGCATAACCAATTCTTTTTATGTGTTTTTCTGGCAGTAAAGACTCCAAGACAAACTTCATCAAGAAGTATCACTTTCCCTTTTGGCCCTAACCAATTAATCCTTTCGGTGTGGTTCTGCCTGCAGGGGCAAATTGATGGAATAATGTCTTTGCAAATAAGTAGATCCGTTCAAAAGAGAACATATGAAATCCTGTTTCCACAGTCAAAGGGAAGAACCATGCAACAGGGGCTTATAACTAGCCATCTCCAAAAGCTTCTTTTAGGCTCATTCTTTTAGGCTTCCCCTCATTGCTTTTTTCAAGGTGGGTGACTCCCAGGCAAGCACAGCCCTATGGAACCCCTCATGGGATTCACTCCCAGCAGAGCGTCACCCCCCTGGAACCTCATCTGCCTGCACGGACAGAGCAGCCTGCGCCACGTTGCACCATCGCTCCTCCTTCAGTCCCCGTCTCTCATCCCACTCTTTTTCCTTTGTCCTACTGGTGCACACACAAACTTGCCGACACAAGCCAGTAGCCAGGGGCCACTATCCAAAAAGGTAATTTGGGCTCCCAAACAAACTCACACCTGTGCTTCAGCTTCAGAGCTGCTGTGCATATAGTCTTTGCTTCACGGGCAGCGAGCCATACTCCTGACCAGCCGATGCACAGGTCTCCTGTTCTGACAGGTCCATGGGCAAGAGAGGCTGAGGGGCAAAGGGCCTGCAAAGATCTTCTTTCTGATAACAGTGGAGAGATTATTTCCCACCATTTGTCCTGTAAGGCACAACATTTCCCCAAAAGTGGGGGAGGAATCAGCAGCACAGCAATTTTGGCCATAGGCATAGAGCTGTGGTGGCATGTTATAACAAGGTAGTGGGGCAACGTGAATGATGCCTTCATCTGCCAGGCAGCTCTGCCATCCGTGTGCCACCAAAGCAGCATGGCCACCTGCCAGACCCAAAGGTGTTTTGCCTCGTAAACACACCAGGCGCCTGAGAAAGCAGTATTTGATCCAACAGTTCTTTCCACCTCGATTTTAACATGCAAGAGATGGAAGTCATGGCTTCCCCTTGGTTGTTTCTGTCACTTCTGTTGTCCACAATAAGAAAGATGCACAAACATCTGAAGTCAGGAGCTGACACAGCAGTGACAGTTGTAGTATCTCTGTTCAAGGATTAAATGAAGACAGAGAATAATCGCTGGTGTTTGGCTCTTCTACCCTGTTTTTCTGCTTTTGGGACAAAGCGCCATATTGTATGAGCAAACTCTTAAAAAAGCAGTGGTGATAATCCTGAAACAAGAACTGTGAGATCATTTCATAAGAATGATGCTGTTCTCTACAACTACCTAATCCATGAGCCAGTTCATGAGCCTAGTTCACATTCTCCATGAACCCCCCCTTCCCTCTCTTTCTCAGTTGTATGTTTGTACACACTGAACTTCCACATTTACAGTCCTTCAGTAGCCACGGTGTGTCTTAACCAGTAAATGAAAAACCATCATCAAAAAGCTCAGGAGAGAAAAAAAAAATAATTACCTTTTTTTTTTTCTTTCGTCAAGTCTGGTCAGACTTTGACTAACTTTCACATCCTTGGTCAATACTCAGATTAGCAATGCTGTCTGATACATAATATATGCCATTAGACTGGGTGGGGGGAGTTTACTGTTTTCAGGACAGAACCACTGACAAGATGTTATTCACCCAAAAATTTCTCTCCCACTGTTATCGGCCAGGCCGCCTCACTGCACTGTCTGCTTTTGTCCTTGAACTCACCTTCCACTGTTTGAGATTTAAATTTCATATCTGCACCTCATACATATTGCTCATGTGATTTCCTTATGTTCCACATAAATATTGGTCAATGGGGCTATCAGCTAGGGATATGACTTGATGTTTCAGTATTGCATAGGTCTAGCATATACACGACACCTAGAAAAATACTAGTAACATCGCTGTCAAAACAAAAGCTAAACGTGGTATTAACTCTGCACATTTCTTCCATTCCTCTGCCCTCCTACGTATAAAAAATTCTCAACTGGAGACACTGCAGAGTGTTTAAAGGCCAAGTCTTTGTCTTTCCAGTCATTAGATGCGTTCCTGAAATGACTGTAAAATTAGAGGTTTTCTAAAAAACAAATGCTATTCTGTGCTATTGTTTCCAAAGGAAATATGTAGCAATATAAATTAAACATTAAATGCAAAGCTTTGCTGTGAGGCTACTGAGTCAGAAACAGAAATGCAGATAATTAATGAGAATATCTGTCTTTGCATATTCACTTCCCTCTCCAGTAGAAGCCATTAATCTTTAAATGTGTATGAAAAGGATGCACAAGTCAGCACACAAAGAGCGTCTATTAAGGACACTAAATAAATTAAGAACACCTCACGTGTCAGCACAAGAAACCCATTTTACACTTCTTATCTCTCCAGGCCACTTCTGCACAGTCCCCTTTTTGTTCCTGTTACAGGGACAGCCAGGGGTTCCTGGGACAGAGAACAAGAAGAATCCCAGCTTCTATTCCAAACCATTTCAACGTTTCATAAGTTTATATTAAGACATCTTCAGTTTTGATTAACCTATAAAACATTCTGTCTTCTAGATAGATATGCTTAAATGTCACAAAGGGGGAAAATCATAATTATAAATTGGGTCTTGTTAAGGCAACTTGTCTTGCTTCTGGCAGAAAGTTCTTACAGCTTTTTCGTTCCCACAGTCAAAGTGTTTATAGTGAGGAGGAGACATATCTGTGCTTTGAAGCTAAACAAGGTTTTTTAACAAGACTAATTCTGATTGTAAAAATAAACAGTAAGATGAAGGAATGACAATACCTAAGTGTTATTACTTCTTACTTCCCCCAGGAGCTTCAAACACTTCAAAACCTGATAGTCTGTTATACCTCAAAACATGCTTTGCGAGGAAGGTTTCCAAGAAGCTTACTGGGACAGCTCATGGGTAGCTGGATATTTGAAATTCCTTAGATCTCCCCCATAACAAACAACCATTTTGCCAGGTAAAACAGTTTCAGTATAAAAAAATATAACTTGAGCCAAAACTTTTTTCTCAGATCCAAGATTTAAGTCTTTCTGCTTAATTAGGAAAGGCTCTGTCTCTTCACTAAAGGGCTAGGGTGCACTTTATGTGCTTGGGGCGAAACACCTCGCTCTGTTCTTTTAGTTCCTTCCAGGACCCTCACCTGGATTTTGAGGAACCCCATCCACATTTTTATTCAAGGTTGCAGTCAGGAAGCACTGCTCTGCTTACCCACTGTCTTTCCCCAAGCTGCCAAAACTGTGCAGCTCAATGACCACATACATTGTCACTTCCTCTTCTGTTTCTTCTTGAGCGCCTTATGGACTTCCACCTGACTCTTTGCAGGCTCTGGTGCCACATGCCCTCTGCAAGAAATCCTGGAAAGCTTCATACATAACTAGTTTTCTTACCGAGTTTCTTCTGTCTGAAAAGAGGAACTATACCTCCCACCTCCGGCCTCCGGTCACGCAACTCCACCAGCCACATCTCACACAGACAAACCTTTGAGACAGTACTACTCTGACTTACAGGTTAGAAATTTAAGACACAAAGAACGGGGTTGACTGACAATGTCTCATCTTAATTGCTTTTCAGTGAAAAAGATTTTTGAAGAAAGGGTCTGATATTCATGATCTTTTGTCTGAAATACTTCAAGTTTATAAGTTTTTCATGAACTTGAAGGTTTGCATTAAAACATTATGAAAACCAGACTGTGGTTAGGGTTTTCTGGTTGAAAATTTAAAATTTTCACGTAGAAAGAAAAAAAAAAAAAAACCACAAAAGTCAAGTTAGCCTAATACAGAGATTAACTAGTGATAAAGAAAAACTGTAGCAGGGCTGGAGGGCAGTCCCCACACTTTCAGACTTTATCTTAATCATAAGATCATCCCAATGTAACCTTTCAGACGTGCTAATAAACAAATATATAAATTATCTGTGAATAATGCAGTAATATTTGTTACCCTGAAGACAGGAAGGCATTTCACAGCAGCAAAAAAATTTGTAAAGATGTGGGAGTCTTATATACTCTAAATTATATTTAAAATCTATTTACACAAGTGTACATGAAAATAATAACCATTTTCCAGAAATATCTTGTCTCTTTGCAATGAAAAAGTAAATGTGGCTTCAGAATGTTCACCCTTAGATCTATATTTCATGTTAGTGTTAAAATAAGGAAGATAATGCCACACATGGTTGTTAATTTTCTAAACAAAAATGGGGAAAATGGCAATAAAAATAATGTCTTTAGGATGTTTTTTTGTGGAGGCGCATACCTGTTTATGTTAGATCTCTAGGTATTAGCTAGGCTTACTAGTCCCATTGGAGAACTATTTGGCCAAAAGCACATCATCAGACATCCTCTAACATTGAATTAAGCAATATTTTAGTTGTTTACGGCTCCTATGTGCAATATAGGGAAATAACATGAAGTCCTCCTGCCTGATGCAGGCAAGGACTTAAAGAAAAATTAAAAGAGCAGAAAATATTGGGTTCTAGGATCCAAGCACACTACAGGAGTTCCCTAACCATAGGTTGATTCCAGTTTTGATAACACTAGAGAGAATCTGGCTGTTATTTTTTTTTTGTTCTCCCTCCACAAAAGACTTCGGAAGAGCACAGATTTCCTTTAGTTAATATTAAAAAGAAAAAGAAAAAAAAACTCTCTAAAAATTGCATGGGTATGAAAGCTGATTTAAAGAGCTGAAAGCTCTTTAAAGCAGGAACCGATACCCAACAGACAACACAGCTGCAAAGTTTACATCTCACAGAACTGTCGAGAGCAGCTGTGTTTAAACCACCAGCCAGCAACTGCCCAGAAAGGCAGCTCCAGCTCTTTGAGAACCGCATTAAAATCTTTTTTGGTAAAAGCTCGTTCCTGCCTTTCAGTCATCACCTCCCACTACCCAAACTACATTTCAGTAATGAACACCCCAAAATTTGTTGCTCTAAAGGATTTGCCCTGATCAGAGAACAGTGGTTGAGTGAAGTTTTAGCCAGCAGGTGCCAGCCAAGGGGTGAGCTTTCACTGGCCAGCTTGGGCAATTTCACTGTTTGCAGCCACTGAAGGGGAAAACTTCCCCCACGAAGCTCTCCTCATGTCCGCACGCTGCCCTGGCTTCCTTCACATCCGTTCTGCTGTTTCTCGGATCCCTTTTGTGAATTAAATCAATTTGCTAACCTGGCAGGAAAGTAACCCAGCAAAAACAACTGGAGAGTTTTCTATGGAGCTATTGAGTGGAACAGCTCCACAAAGCCCGGTGTGAGTGCCAGAGCCACAAGGGAGTGGGGCGCGGGGGTCAACCTGCAGGAAAAAGGCAAGAGAAGAGGTGGGGCAACACATCCTCTTCACAATAGAAATGCTACACCGGATCGGTTCAGTTGCTCCTGAAACGGCAACCTGAACCTAACCCTAACAGATTGTTTTTCCCTTGCGAATAACACAGGGTAATGCTCATAATTCGCATTTAGTTGGGCAAGGCAAACTTTTCTTATATGCTGTCAGATCACTAAGTTTGGGAAACGTAAGGGTTTTTTTTATGAGACACCCAATTTAGCAGTGTCTAATTACTCAAAAGTAACGGGCTTAAAGGGTTACATCCCTTTGTGAGTCTTCCACTGACTTCAGTTAAATTACGATCAAAGTCTGGAACTTTACCATTGTACTGTAATTACTTTGTCTTAGATGCATGCCTACAAACATAAAAATACAGCCAGTATGTGATATGGAGGAACATCTTTATGCAAATAAAGTGCTGTTTTGATATGCATTGCTAGCATATTCGTATTTCTTTTGTTATTCTCGATTCAATCATTATCCCCAGTGGGTTTGACCAAATGAAAGCATAAAGCTGCTTGCACGAGAACACTTATTAACTCAGTTTTGCATGCAGCATAGCCACAGAATAATGAACTAGAATATCCTGGGTTTGATGCCACGCTTACATATTTCTGAAAGGGAAAAACAAAATTAAACTTTCACTTACAGGTGTATTTGTATGATCAGTAAATACAATGCAGTCATGAAACATTTAAGAGCAATGAGCTAGGACATAAATGAAATGGGAACACTGCAGTATAACATTTACAAATAGTCAATAATTAGTAATGAGAAGCTTACAGAGCTTGCAGAACCGCTACAATTTTTTTTCTTAGCTCGCTGAAAGTCATGGTCACAACACTGTTATAAAAGTATTAGAATTAGAGTTTTGATGCACTCTAAAGCCAGGCAGACTATTGTTTTTCTTTGATAACAGCTTTATTAAATTTAGGGATTTTTTAGCAACCTTTAAATATTCCTACCTTTAACACTGCCAAAATCACAGGCATAGACCAAGTCATGTTGACAAGAAGAAGAAAATGCTATATTTTAAAAAGCAGGTCATTCTTATTTCTTTTTCCCTTTGGTTACCTCACTGACAAGCGCTGCCATGCCTATTGTCCGATAATACAATCTGTACTTGTTTCTTGGCTTTGTTAGTCTGAGTGGCTTTCACTAACACAACCTTCACCAACCTTCCCAGGGTTTAAGTACAGGCAAACTAGAAAGACTGACTTGCTGGTGGGAACTTCAGAAGCGTAAGTACAAAATGCTGTTTCATATTTCAGATATCGCTCAAAAAAAAAAGCATCAAATTAAATGAACAATGCCTAACAGCCCACCAAAGCTCCAGCGAGGGCGGAATTCTGCAAACAACATTGCCCACAAAGGAGACTACTGGAGTATGCTGAATGGAAACGATCTTGCCTTCATAGCACCACAATTTTAGTTGGTCAGAGTTTTGCCACAAGTTTTCCTGATTAATGAAGAAGTTCCTGAAATCCAGCTTTATCATACCTATTTATTTTCTCAGTGTTTAGCGAACACACCCACATCATACAGCACACGAGAAGGTTGCAGAGCACTCTAGTCACAGCCAAGACACAAGGTCCAACGTGAGGGCTAAGCCAGCATAAAGCACACACTGCTGAAAGTGCCACTCTACTTTTCTGTCTCTGCCAGGACGCGTTCTTCCTGCCACTTCCCTTCTATTAAATTAAGGGACCCTGAATATGCAAATAAATATTTAAGGAGAAAATTAACCCTACTAAAAAAAAAAAGAAGTGTATCTTCTCTTTGATTTTGCACACAGCTGGCTCACCCTGAAGACAGTCTGCAAGATCTGTGGATCCATGGATGGTAGGTCACCTCTTGCATGGGATGATGAGCAGCTGGCCCTTACCAGTGTCACTTCCCATTAGATCAACTTAAGTGTAAGGTCACACTGCATAAATGCTGCAGTTTCATTCAAGTTCCTTTTGGTAGGGGATGAACTGAAACCAGGGAGATCAGGAGGCTAAGGTGTGCATGGGACTCGTAAATCATTTAACACTGAAGACAGAAGGTGTGCTGTGCCTGAGGAAGGAAAGCAGATAAAGGACAGACTCATGGCTGGGGTGACTGAATGACCCTCTCTAGACTCAGGTTCTGTCCCACTCATCTCATGTGTGATGAGAAAGAGATCATTCAGGCAATTCCTCAAATATGGTTACTAATCATGCACATCCCATTTTTTAGGTGCCTGGCTTGAGTGGATGATGCAATGAACAGAGCTGAAAGTTTTCCAACATCATATATCTACCACGTGAAAAACCTAACGCAGTGAGACAGAGCCATCAGTGGGACTTTCCTCTCCAGCTTGTGCAGGTGCACAGCCCAGTTCCCAGCCCCTTCCTGAAAACCAACAAGGAGCTGCAGCCTCATCCTACCTGCCAGACCTCCCAGCTCAGACACCCTTTCCTCAGCAGCCATCTCACAGCTCAGTAGCCCTCAGTGTCTCTCTGAGGTGGGGGTGCCCACGCCTCACCAGCCACCGACACCAAACTACACATGGCTGGGGCTTTTGCACCAGATCTGTCCAGAAACTGAAGGTTTGATTCACCACCAGGCTACTGCAGACTTTTGACAGGATAATTTCTCAGGAAACCTTTGCACAAAAAGCAGTAACACAGTCGCGAATTTTTCCTCCAGCCTTTCCTAAGTGATATTATACGCCATCTAAGGATGCAGATCCTTCAGATACTCTCAATGTACTTGACCAAGCATGCAAATAGATCAGCTGAGCCTCCCTGAGCCTACCCTTGACCACTCTCTTGGAAAGAACATTTCTGAGTTCACAGTACACTGATTAGCCATACTAGGAAAAAGGAGAGGGTGAATTATTCAGAGACTCTATTTAATGCATTAAGATCTTTAGCGGCCATTAACTGAGAAGGTCATTTGTTAGCTTATTTATGAATATGGTTGTAACTTAAGGGATCATCCATCCAAATAATCTATGTATACTATGGCCAGTATTTATAAATACATACCAGAAAACAATTCCAGCACAATTATCCAGCTGTATCTTCTAATATAACGCAAGCAAACCAGTTGGAAAAATGGAAAGCCTAGTTCCAGTTTTATTTTGCAGCTGCATGAGTGACTGACCCTCAATAAATTATTGTTGTTAAACTGTGATAATATACAATTCAGCACTTTGTTCCTATGGAGTTCCAATTATTCTTTAAATTTACTGGTTTTTCCAGATTTAATATCACTATTTTCTGGTTTTAGCTTTTGTTTTAGGTTATAACACCAATCAGGTAACTCATGCTAGTTACGTGTATATACCCACTATGAAAAGAAAGAAAAGAAAGTGACTAGAATGAAGAAATTGTGAAAGCCTAGAAACATCTCTCCTCTCCCTTACTTTTATCAGAAAAGCGCTTCTGGAAAAGAAAAGGTTGCTATTTTAGATTTGGCTGGTTCTGGATTCAGGAGAAGTGGGTGCTGGTTTAAAGCCAGGGCTGGTTTCCCTTCTCGATCTCCTAGGATGTTAGTTAAGCATCTGTATGTGCATATGCTTAGGGCAACTAGATTGCGCTTGCTGTGATATAAATTAATCCAGCAAATTATTGGCATAATACTTAAAATGGATTATGAAAATAGCTAAATTTAGTCTGCAGCTCTTAAGTGCTACATGCTTTCCTCACCATAGTAACATAAATGTCTTTCAAATGAAGAGAGGAGAAGAAGGAGCTTGAATTCTTGCACTGCAGAGACCAAGAAAGAGCAGGAGGGAAAAGTGCTCACTTCACAAGTTTATGAACATCAGATTGCAATTAATAAAAAAAATACTATAATTGCATTTATTCTCTTTCGTGTTTTGCCAATACAGCATCATAACCTTCTAGAAGCCTGTTATAGAAAGAGTAAATACTCGATGAAAAAAGAAAATAACCCATTTTTCCAACCAAAATTAAGTAGGTAAGTTATGGAACCCCATTCCACAGTATCCTAACAGCAGCAGATAAGGAAGGTTTGCTTTTTCAGTATTTTACCCTTCACAGAGAACAATTAAGTTATGTTACAAATAGAAATGGGAAAGAAAATAAACCAGAACTCCAGTATATCATGGCCACTTGGTGATGGACAGCTGGCAGAATACCTGGTGCTAGAACAGAAGGATTCTGTTCAGCAGACTGAAAATGTAATAATGAACAATAGGTCCTTCACAGCTGCCAGAATAGAAGTTGCTGCTGGAACAAAAGGATGATGAAGTCAGTGGCCTTTCAGTGCTGTGATCAGCTAGCATAATTTATGTTCTGCTGGCTTCCATTGACAGATTTCATGTACAGACAGTCAAGACCTAGAAAGGGGAATTTTGCAACCCAGGCTCAAAGTTAACTGAAATGTATACTGTACCACTAGTGGCCAGGCCAGGGACCAAGTCAGCACCCAGTGCTTTGCGTGCAGTGGCTCTGCCTGGCCACAAAGCTAAGGTACAGGCAGGTCAGTGCACAACATCCTTGCTATACGAAGGCAACACCAGGCATCCCCTTCTTGCCGTCCTTATAGACATATTACATGGATGGTAAGAGAGATCAGATGGTCAGTTCAACTGCAGATGCCTCCTGTATAGTCAGCTAAAATTTAGAGATGAAACTCATGCAGGGTGACTTTAAGCTTGCCTTTGAAATGCAGTATTGATCTAGCTGATAGGTTTCATTTAGTGGTATTACTTTAAAAGAAAATAAAAGTCAATTGTCTTGTTCTATCACATGCTTCACAATTTCAGTCAGTAATTCCAGACTGGCTACATAAAATTAAAAAAAAAAACCAACAAAACAAAACAAAACCAAACCACAAACAAATCTAGGAGAAGACACATCTACTAACTACTATTTTGGAGGAATGTGGTGGAGCTGGCCATCCATGTTTGGCACTAGATCCATGGTCTCAACACAGAGCAGCATGACTCCATATGGCCCAAGAGGGGATTAGAGCGTCTCACAGCATTGTATGCTATTATTATAGGATATACTATGAGTACGTAAAGAATTGGATCATGACCGCATTACACGCCCACTCCCAATGATTCTTTGTTTACCTGTAGATTATCAGCAATTACCATACCAAGTTATTTCCAATATAGCTGTAGATCCTTCATGGCCTTGTCTGTACAGTCCACATCTCTAATATTTATTGTAGTGGTAAGTAACAGAGACAAGAGTGGTGAACTCAGTATAACACAGGTACTTCAGCTGTACAGATTCCAATTATTGCAACATCTCTTCGTTAACACTGCAGGACTAGAAATGCCTTGCAGGGACAGAGCTTTTATTTGGTGTAGTGTTATCTTCAGTAAGCAAAAGAAAATCATTGTGAGGTGTAAAATGGGGAACAGTTGTTTAAAACTACGCAATATGGTTCATTTTGCAAGATTTTGTGGTTGAAAAGGAAATAGGACTAGGAAACAGCTTTAAAAGAGAAAAACTCAATAATCCATTCTTCTTTAATTTATTTCCTGTTAATATTGCTAAGGTAATGAGAACAGATACCTCATCCTTAAATACAAGTCCTTTGAAAATAGGCCTACAAATACTTTTGGTTTTCCTTTTAATCTCACTGCATTGTAAGCAAATGCAAGATTGAAAATACCAGGCATCAGGACAGCCTTCATAGGTGTTTAGATTGCTGTAGAACCGGTCTAATTAAACACAAACACACAAATAAAATAAACATAGGTCACAACAGTGGTCTAGAATAGCACTTTTGTAAGGCAGAGGTTTAGGCACCCTGCCCCACTCTCATCCTTACACACAGCTGCGGAGGGGCAGGACTCTTCTTAGACTTCCACAGATGGTGATTTTCCCTTTCTGCAGCAAGGCGTCTGTGGTGTGAAGTCTGCCCCACTAATCCTGTGCCCCTCAGTTCAGAGATTGCAAGGTTTAAAAAAAAAAATCATAACCCAAAAAAACCCCAAAAACAAACAAACAAAAAAACCAAAAACAAAAACAAAACCAAAAAACAAAAAAAAAACCAAACCCCACACCTATTCACTGAAATATGGCTATTTGCAAGCTTGTTACCCAAGAGTACCTCTGCAGGAGTCCAGGCTATTCCAGTTTCTGCTACAAGCAGCACACTTGTGTTTTGAGAACCTGAGCATGGTTCCATGGCCTTCTCTTAGTCACAAAACTGGCACAAGGAGTTGAAACTGGTATACGATGCTTCCCGAGCAGCTGGTCCCCTCCCTTGCGCAAATCCGTCTCGATAGCTGATTACTACTACTGTGGTGTCAATACAGTAGCAAACCAATATATAAAACACTTGCTTTAGGATTTTGTATTATAGCTGTATGTGCTACAGAGTCTCCAGAAAATAAAGCAATCGCTGCTTACACATCCGTTCAACATACTAAAAGTTGGAAGAAGCCTGTCTTTTGCAAATACACTTGAACGCAATTGTGTATGTACTATATGCCACATAAGTTCATATTCTATTCTTGCCAGGAAAATTAAACCACAGAAAGCCATGCTGGCATAGAATTGCCCTGCATCATTTAAACGGCAAAGACTGTAGTTTCTTTAAAGGATAATCACCTTCAGTGACTGATTATATATATAGTTTTCATAATAGTTTTTTAAAATACTGTTTCTACCCAATCTAAGCACTTCTTGGAGAGAAAAATTTCCAGAAATTAACTCTAATTGTCCTTCCTACTTTCAACCTTAGATTATTTTTTTTTGTCATTCCCGTCCACAGATGTTTTATCATTCTTATTTCTGAGCAAGGCTGGACTGTTTGGGAGTGAAATTTGGGTTTCAAACACTGCAAAATTTAACATTTAGAAAGTCTTTACTCTTGGTCACCAAACCACTAAATCAACTCAATTTGTCAATTTTACTGAGAAGAGCTGGCTTGAGAAAAAATTCTTAAATTTAGACTCCAAGTAGATTGCTTGAGAAATAATTAGGTATTGTTACATGGCTTTTTTTTTTTAAAAAAAAAAAAAAAGGCAGCTGTCAAAGGCTCATCCCACTCTTAGTAGGGGTGTGGATAATTACGTACTCATTTCAAAGTAACTGAGTTGGATCAGTCACTACAATATACAGCATCCTGGAACAAAAGAGACCTGTTTCAAATAAGAGTAACAGCAAAAAAACAAGACCTCAGCATTTCGGATAACACTTCAGCCTTTGGAAGGCTGCATTCAGTGTTCAACATATCTTTATCTTGTAAGCTAAAATTTCCATTTCCCTTCATTTAGGGTAAGTAGCTCAGGTAAATATAGAATTGTGATAGTTTTTCTCTGGGATTTCACAGAATTAAACACGGATACATGCTCTGTACAGCACTGCAAGTCTGAGCTCTCTGAGGCACATATAAACTTAGGCACACAGAGCATATCTGACACCAAGCAGCAGTACAAATTAATTAGAATAACATCATGAAACCTAGCTGTGCACATTCAGTCAGTGTATTTGGATTTCTGCCTGGTTGTAGCCCAGATATGTATCTAGAAATTCCAGACAATGTACAAAATTCCTGACTCTGCCTGAGTGAAAAATCCCAGTAGAGAAAGAGCAGAGTGCAAGCATAACTATGGCATATAGGTATCCCTACATCAACAAGAGTATGAAGACATGTTTTCATAGAATAAAGATCTAAGATTTGGTATGCTATAAAGAGTCAAAAACTAGTTGGTTGTGATGTTTAAAAATATTTAGCTCTAGTACTGCGCATGGCAGAGTATTCCACATATTAACAGTAGGCTATGTGGAAGAGACTTGACATCTAAAAGCAACTTTATCCTGAGAGTTAAATGAGCACAATTAGCAAACCTGCAACAAAACTTTGCCATTTTTGTGTTAGTGTAGATTTAAGAAGATAGGATCATCTTCTAGAATAGTATAAGGAGCATAAAAGAAGAACAGGATTGCATTTATGCTGGGGAAAAAATAAGAAGCCCATCTAGAAAGACTGTCACTTCTGTGAACACATCTACTAGGACAATCCTGCCTTTCACAGGCTGTAGAATCTGTCTTAGCGTGAAACATGATAATATGAAAAACATGGATGTGAAATCAAAGAAAATTTTAGTAGAAGGTCACAGCAATGTGTCAAACATCACCATGTTTTGACACAAAAGGTAGAATTGCTCTGAAACCCACAGTAATCTTTCAAAACATACCCATCAAATAGTGCTAAAAAAATACAAGTCATCTCCTTCAAACTGGAATAACTCCAGAAAAAAAAACAGTAAGAAGTATATTACCTTGTGTGCAGATATATATTTCCTGCATTATTTTTCATTTAAGCACCTCCGCACTCCCAGTCCTTGTTGTTACCCATACATTTTTCCTATAGCATTATTATTCATACTAGAAAGCAACTAGATTATTCGCATCCCACATTTCTGGGCCTATCAGCCAAACTACATAACACTCATTTCGGATTGGGACCTTCAGATGGAGGGGAAATAACGAGCCTCCCCAGGAAAGGAGTGAATCTAAATAGGTACATATAAATGCTACACAGAAAATTTGTCCTACACAGTTACTGAAGGGCAGGCATTGCCTCGGTCTGTCCCCATGCTAGTAACCATGCAGCCCAACCCTGGATGAACACCTCTGAAAGGGGGAGCTGAATGATTCTAAATCTGTTATTTTCTGGATCACAAACCTAACAAAATTCTCACCAATTTAAACAAAGGAAAGATAATTGGATCCTTACAGTTTTGTAAAAGCAAGGAAAGGCAGAAGACGACCCAAAAATTGAATATTATTGTGCAGGAATAACGAAGGTAACTATAGTAAATCTAATTTTTAACCTAGAACCAATCAAGTTTAAGCATAACATTTTTCATTGGATTGTTTCCGGCAAGGTTGATTCCTTGGTCCGTTTCCTTCACATCCTCATAAACAGTCGAACTGACACAACTTCAGGGATGCTACGCAGGAGGTAACACGTGGCTAGAAGTTATGGGTGGGGGAGACTCTCAGCTTGCACAGGATTTCCTTAAGACAAGCTACATCACTGAAATAAGTGCAGAAATCTTGGAACACTGCTTATTGCTTCTTTCCAGAGCTCAGGAATGGGAGTGGCATTTCACAGATGGAATGGCTTGCTGCCAGCCAAACAGGGTGATCTCACTCTCCTCCCGCCTCTGCCCCTGGTGATGCATCTCCACCGTTTTCAGTAGCTTGGAGACGGTTTAGCTCACTAACCTGGCGGAAGACTAAGTAACAAGAAGAATGACAGATTTGTGTTAGATCAAGTCAGCTGGCATGTAAAATCTCACCCTGAGCGTCTATTTCTGACACACTTTCAAAATCTATTGGTTGGTTCGGATAGTATTCTAAAACACAAAGGAGAAGTAGATTCTCCACACTGGCATTCCCGCTTCCGCATTGTAGTCTCTGAGAGATTTATGTGGCATTACAGGTCCCTCACCTTGCACTGCCAAGTTTGATGACTGAGTTTTAAATGTGTGCAATCAATGAGATGGGCTTAAAGCCAGGGCATAAGCTCTGCTCTACCCCGGGTTTAGCACCCTCTGTCACCTGTGCCTCTCCACCGGCTGCCAAGGGCATGCTCCCTTGCTCTCTGTGCACTGGGGACGAGGAGAGCAGCCTGCTCCCAAACTGTCATCCTCAGATGAAGCTGCCTTCCTCTCCTTCCCTCTCGTATGTGCTGAAGGAATTCAGTGCTTCACTCATGCGGAAAAAAAAAAGTGGTGACAGTAGCCAAGGAAACTGGTCTGATCGGTTCACCAGTTATCCAAAAAGAGATTAGAAGACTGAAAAGATTAGAAGTGAATAAGAACGACTTTTTTATCCGTTTCAATCAGTTTAAGTTAGATCAGGAATTCCGCAGGTGACGTGCTGTATCAACTTGGGCAGACGGGTCACCTAGTTTACCTCTCAACAACATGGGATCGTGATGCTAAATTCAAATTTGTACACAGTGTTCTGAGATCTGAGCCATCAAAGCGGGGGGCAAAGAGCAAGTATTCTAGTATTAGACTGATTTAAAACCCAGCAATGTGAAATGCTGGCAGGAAATTTCAAATGCCTCCAGTTGTAAAGCCTCTACAGCAGCTGTTGAAAAGCAAAAAGGAAAAGCATGCAGCTAAATTTTATCAGCTGTGGTGGGGGTAAGTGCTGTCACTGAGAGAACAGGGTGTGAGAACATGAATGCTAAGCACACCAACTAGTAAAGGCAAAATGCAGAATGGATTTTATTTTTTTTTTCTGCAAGTCTGGGAAGTGATTTTGCCAGTTTTTAAAACATTTTAAATAATGGCGCTTGCAGAAAATCAGAAGTTTGAAGACTGACACAATATTTCCTTTTCTTAAAGGACAAACCTGCACAGAGGTGAAGGAAAGTCCTTTAATCGAAATCTAAGGAGTTGCTCTGCGATGATCTCACAGGAGCCTAAGGCCGTTCCATTTCAGTAAGCAGGCATGTTGGGTCAGATGTCTTACCTGTTTCTGAAATGTTACCTGCCCTTGTGTAACCTCTAATTATAAGTTTCAGTGAGAGTCTTTATAAACTATATTGCAACTGGCTCTGTTTATGCATTGTAAGGTTTTAAAAGGTTCAGGAACTCTGTTACGCTTGCCTTTTTCTTTTGTGTATCTCAGCCTTTTGCCTTTATCAACTTTCTCTTCCTGAATGCCCCTACCACAATTCAAGCAGGACCCATTCTTAGGAAACTGTTTCGTTCGGTAGGGTAGTACAGCCAGGAGAAACATGAGTTGGAAGAATTTAAGAAGCTAAGTAATAAAAGAAATTAGAACTATACAAGTGATGAGAGCAGAGTAAACCCGGGGTCCTCCTGTATGATAAGAGGAAGCAACCCCCTCCTTAAAACTTGACACCCAGTTGCTGACCATTTCCCTGGTAGCTAGATATTACTCTGCTCATGTAGCTCCACTTCACCATGCAACATTGTCACCTAGTTACTCAACAGCACAACGCAAGAGCACTATGATTTGATGCAAGATTTCTGCAACCTAGTTCAAAAGGACAAAGGTTCGTAGGGCTTCTCCACCTGACAGCCTCCCACTCACAGCCACCAGAAGCCTTGAAAATGAAGCAGCTCTGGGTTGAGCTAGAACAAGCTCAACAATTTTTTTTTTCTTATTACTCAAGGGAACAAAGTTATGGGTTTCACCCCAAAAAAGCAAATTTTTGTCAACACAATGTCAAAGTAGTACCTTGCAATTCTAGTTTTGAATGAAAGATGCTCTTGAAATGTACAGAAAAATTATACAATAAAGTCAGAGTCTGCAAAACCCTGATCGTCAGCTCTTTGAGCTATTGAGACTAAAAGACTTCATTGGGACAAAGGATGTTTCAAAACACCCTTTTATAACTGCATATTCAAGTCTAATTTGAGGCTTCAAGTAACACTTGCATTTGGCTTAACACTTGGTTCTTATACATGTTCCTCACATGGAGGACTGCCAAAATGTGCTTATTATTCCAATTATAAACAAATGGTGCTGCTTGGGGAGCAATGGGTCTGACACTGGGAAACTTTGGGCACTCCCAGGTATGTGCACCACACTCAGGAGTTCGTACATGCTCATCTCTTTCTGTGCTTTCCCTATTAATAGCATTAAAACAAAGGCTAACCCTGGCACACCCACTCTGCCAGAAGGCAGCGCCCCAGAGGTGGTGACACGATGACAGTAATTAGAAGGGTTTTGGCAATGTTTTGAAGGCCAGCCAAATTCGTATGTGTCCCTTCTAGTAACTCCAGTGAAAGCAAAACAAGTTCAAAGCGTTCACTTCACTCTCCAAAAAAACAAATACTGCAGACTATTAAGTGAGCAGACTATTAACTGAGAATTACTGAGAGATATTTAAATTCACAAATACATATGTATACATATTTGTGTGTGTACGTGTGTGTATACACCTATATAGACATATACATATATATGTGCATACACACATAAATTGCCCTTTCAGACAACAAAAAAAGGCTGAGACAAAAAGTTTGTGACCAAAGACAGTGGTTGGCAAATGCAGAAAAGGGATAATGAGGAGCATTCATTTCCCCAGTCTCCTGTCCTGCAGGCACCTGTGGAAGGCAGAGAATTAATCTAAAGTGTTTGCTACAATCAAAATAAAGGCCTAGAGAAAGGGTGTTGTCTGGAGAAAAAGGGAGTTGTATAAAAAGAAAAGACACTTTGGACTAGAAAAAGGGAGTGACAATGAGAAACAGAGTTCAATATCGAAGGCGAGGCAAAAACTAGAGCAGGACCAATATAATGAATTACATATAAATACAGAGTAGCTTGAAATCAAAAGGTTATCTTTAAAGGAGAGGAAAACAGGATGTTTTCCAAACACTGCTTCCAGTGCTAGGGTGCTAGTTAACCAACCAACCCCAGAATGTGAAGTACCCCAGGGTTTTCAAATAGAGCACATAAACAAACCACCTCTAGAGTTAAATTGTGGCAAAGAATACATACCCAAAAACATAACCTGATGATGCTCTACATACAACTGATGAAACAATGGGAGTTCTCATTCACGCGCACACAAAAAACCCAAAACATAGCAAAAATAAAAAACCCAATGCAGATTTGGGAGCTCACTTTGGATCTGACCTTTCCAAATGCTTTTTGCAAAAGGCAAAATAGCACAAAACAAAACCAAGCAAAAAGGCCATTCTCAGAAAAACCAGCAGCCCAGCAGTTAAGAGACGTTTGTGGTAGACAATTTAAAATTTCCATTCTGCACGATGGGTCCTGACATGCCAGTGGGGCGTACTCTCAGCTATGGACTTCCCACTCTCTTTCCTATCCCCAATTCCAAACAATATTTTGTCAGAGTTTATCCTTTTCAATAAAATACTTGTCTTTAACAAATTAACATGTGTCAAAACCAGTACAACTTTAACCAGGGAATTTCTAACACGCTCTGTCTCTTATGATGAAATAACCACCATAACAAAGATGGGGGAGATGTTGAGAGACTCAGAGAACAGCTAATAATCCAACTTTTATTAACTCTAGTTAATTACACATCTTCCCTTTGAAAATCTCACCTTTGGGGCATACTGCTTTTACTTTTCTTTTACTTCCTTACTGTTTTTCTCACTTGTCTAGACATTTTTATGTCTCCAATTGTTTTAAATTGCCCTTTTCAACTTTCATTACTATTCTCACTTGTCCTTCCCCTCTTTATTCTTCTCACTGTCCTTGCCAATTTTTATTTTCACATTGCGTGTTCTTTAGTTGTTTACTATATTTTCTTCCTTTCCCCAAGTCTACATTTCTCTCCTATTTATTTCCCTCACTAACTTCAATTTGGAGAGCTGAGACAGATCACCTACCCGCGTTATCTCTTAAGGAGATAGAGCAGTTTTACTGGGGAATAAGTAGCTTTTTATTTCCTATACTTTCGAGAAAAAAAACGATATATGAGTAAATGGAAATATAGAAAGTGTAACACCCAGCTAACGTACACAGTAAGTCCGTGTCTGATTACAGGGCTAAATATTCGTTTTCTTTCTTGCTTCGTGGCTCTTTTTAAGTGATTGACATTTATTTTCTGATTAAAAAGTTCTGCTTTGGGTTGTTATATTTTAAGGTCAATCCATAAACTAGAACACATTAGAGATATTTCACTTACCTTTTGTGGCAGCTTTTTTTTCACCTTTAAATATTGAAATAGAAATTGAACTAGTTTATTATATGGATGCAAATCAGGATAATCAGCATTTTCAGATTTGAGCTGCCAAATCTCCGCTGAGACACTTGGTACTTGGTCTGAAGGTGTCTTAAGGTCTTATATATACAGCTAAAGTAGAATCCTCAGGTACAGCGCATCTCAAAGTCGGGCATAGTCAGTATAGGAGATAACTGTCCCACTGCTATGGAAATGTGGTCTGGCTGTACCGACCCTCTACAGGGAAGAACTGAGGACAGCAGTACACAGATGCAGAAAATATCACACTCAATTAACATACCAACTCTTTTAGTTCCCCCATAGACTTGAGATTCCTGCACCACCCCTCTGTAGCAAGGTCTCTGCACAGTTTTCTGATATTTGAAAATCTCAGCTTCCCTATTTCCAGAGACTTGGGCAGGAATTGTCTAATTTGTTCCAACATGATGCCTGACCAAAAAGGAGTGCCCAGTCCTGTGCCCTACACTACGCTAATGGCTTTCTGGGTGCTACTCACGGTGAGGAACTACAAGTGAGATTCTTGCAGAAGCTAAGTAATATCTAGACCTCAATATGGAAGGCTTTGGAAAGTAAAACGAGATACATTTCTTGTCCTGGAGTCCACATTGATACTAAAAATGCAAAAGGACAGAGGGAAAAGATCAGCTCTGTTATTACTTACCATCATATAATAAGTCTGTCTAAAGGCCAGCAGAAGGTAAATTAGGTTTCCAAATACTTTAGATCCCACTGCTCTGCCACAAATGAAACTAATCCCAGCAGATTTCCCCTTCTTCTTCCTGGGAGCTCTGCAGTGTCAAAGCTTCACAGGAGATGCACTTCATCCCTTCACAAAAAATGATGGGCTTTATTATATTACCTATGACTTGCTGCTCTATCCTTGCCCCTTGGTTTTTGCTTTGGTATTGAAAGAGACACTCTTTCTTAGAGTGGAGCAAGTGAAAAGCCCAGAATAAATGCTGGTAAATCAGATATTAGCAGGTTTCTGATTTCTAGCATATAGTAATAAGCAGCCATCTCAGATTAAGTACAGTAAGGAAAAGACAGCCACTAGTCAACTTCTTTTCTCCGGGAAAGCCCTGGGACCTTTTTTCAAGGAGATGATTTGTATTCTTGGTATTACCTGCTGTATAAAGCAGGTCCTTTCTATAAATTTTTGATAGCTGCATAACTGCTGTAATTTCTACTGTATTATTCCATTTCCTCCTCTAATATCTTTAGTAGCTTACACATAGAAATTACACATATAAATTTGTATATTGGAGCTGTTTCTTATTTTGCCTTCATACTGGGGAGAAAACATATTTTCAGTGGCTATATGTCAGAAGATACAATAATTATGATGAAGCCAGTAATTTATGCAAAGGTAAAGATTATTCTTCCATGGAACAAAAGAAATTTCCAGAAAACATCCTGAACCATAGCTTTTAAATGGTGCGCTCAGACGAATCTTCATCCCAACAAATCACAGACGACAGCTAGTACTTAGAATATCTTTAGTTTAAATGAGCACCAAGAGCAAACACCTTATTCAAACAGATAAAAAGAATTTCCTATACGATGCAGTCCTGATATTTTAAAACAAGAAGATTGCAAAATTCAGATTGTACACTCTACCAGCTTCATTTCTAACTTGCAATTTTTGCTCCAGCAGTCTGCTTTAGAATTAATAATTATGCAGCACAATGCAGCTTTTTTTTTTCCCTCATTGTTTTGTTACATGCTCTTGCTCCGCAGGATAAACACAGGATCAGTAAATCTCATCCCTTGATTTCTATGATGACAGATTACTAACAATGATAGATTTTTAATGATGTGTCAGCAAGTGTATGAAACTGTGTGGTTGTAAGGTAGTAACTGCCAAAAAGAAGCTGCTCTGAATGTCATATAGAAAGATACATCGTAGTTTCGCTTTTGTCACTGACAGCCCATTCTGATGGTGTACATTTTACATAAGGAAATTCTTCCTATCCTTGTATGAGGTTAGATGATAATTCAGAGAACTGGTTTTTTTTTTTTAATTTGAGAGTAACGTATTTTAAGCAACCAAGCAGACTTCTTTTTTTTTCCCTTCAAAAACTCTATCAGTTAACAAAAAAATACGTATTTATAAGAGAATTTGGTATGGATTATGAAGATAATGAAGTGTAGACCACTACAGCAAGAGAAGAGTGGGAATGAATTTTTGTAAATAGGCTAATTTCTGTGTTTAATACACCAAAATGCCACAAAGTCCTTTGGTTTATTATAAATAAAACAGTAAAGCGGCTGGAGACACATTGCAGCATCTTTTTATTCTCTAGAATCAAAAAACAACATGACAGATGCAGTACACGCTGGTCAACAATGGAGATTTCCCTCAGCCATGAAAAACTGCACCAGCTGTCTCTTTACTCCAATTTTACACGTAGTTTGCAGGCTACCCTAGAACTACCGGGCAGCAGTCCAACATATGCCACACTGGAACTGATTTACCCATCAGGTTATCTGGCTCATGCCACGTGCACAGAGGCAACAGACGCATTTCTCCACAATACGCTGAAAAACAGTTCGCAGAGGGCACCGTTTCCTGAAACTCCAGAAATCATGTTATCCTGCCTCTAAAAGTCTTTGCACCACACACAGAGAAGTGGAGGAGGTGGAGGAGTACTCATGTGTGACACTGTTTTCACTGCTCTCACTTGCCGTCCTCTCCCTGTTGTCAATGCACTCTGTAACGTGACCCCTGCTCTTAAGATAAGGTAACACTGAAGTAGAGCATCGACATTACTGCCTTCGTTTAGATATGCTCCAGGACTTCTCTATAGCAAGAATGTAAATATAGTGCCAATTAATAGCTAATTTGCAGCCTCAATACAAGCATATCAGATTTCTAAAAACTGCCTTCTATACTAATGCAATTTATCTCAGCTTAAAACAGAGAGAAAATGTCCCTCGTGCACTGCAGATGACAGAAATTTTATCTATTCATGTAAAGGGTGTAGGTGGTACCGCTCACGTGCTGGTAGCTTAAATGCAGCAAGTTCAGGCAGGGTCTAACATAACCTTCCAGTGTATTTTTGAGTCATTTGTTATGCCTTTTAGAAACTAATTATTTTGATACAAGAGCTGATCCACAGCACACTGTATGTCTGAACTGAATGTCTTCTCCACTGGCTGTGCCATAACAAGGACACTGGAAGTCGCAGTCATTGTTTGATTATTGCCACAGCAGTAGTACAGGAAATTTAGTCACATCAAGGCCGTTAAAACTAAAGCAGCTAATTGGCCTGTACTGCTTCAGAAAGCTCCATCAGTAGCAAATTAGCCCTTGCCCTCTTCTGGCATATGTAATCTTTCCAAAGCTCTGTCCTCTCTCACGTAGTTCAGCCGTTCTCCTGTGAAGGGGCCTACTTCTCATGACAGCTGCTAAGTGTTGAATTTAAAGAGTAAATACATTTTTCAGAGGCTTTAATGAAAAAGATTTCTGAAGTGTGAGGATGCACTTGAAACCTAACAAGTAAGATTTTAATCTCCTCACCTACAGTAATCACTTCACAGCACGGGTGCTGATGAAGGCAGCAAGGACGGGAGATACACTGATGAACTAATGCAAACCAAGGGAAGAAAAAGAACTTTTTCTCCTAAACAAGGTTTGCCTAAAGATGACCGTGAGCAAGTAACCAAAGGTTCCTATGGTCATTTTGATATGCCCCAAAGATGTTCACTGAATCAATACCCTAATTAATAGCACTCTTGTCAACTTTCCCTGCTATATTGAGAATGATTTCAGTTTGTGCTGCTACAAAGGGCCTGGCCAAAGAAAAACCCTGAGGCTCCAAACACATCAGTGGACTTGTCTGAGTACACAAATCTCATTAGCAAAAGAAACCATGTAAGTTCCTCAAAGAACTGATCTTTTCTGTTTATTTTAGCTGGATTCTTATTCCTAGCAATCTAAAATGGCGCAGTTTCTAGCATGTGTCTTATCAGTTCATACAGCCAATACAACAATACTGTCTTAAAATAAAACATATTACCAGAAGCTTTCATTTCCATCCTGTAACAATGCATTTTCTGCAGTGCAACACAGAGAAGAAACTTGTGAGAAAAACGCAAACACGCAGTCTGTGGCTGTTTTGAAACTTTTGGAATTAAATTCCTCCTCCATAAATCCACAGCCGTTGCCATGTCTACCGGCAAAGGAGAAATTGCGATTTTCTAACTCAAAGAGGCTATGTTTTAGATTACCCTTTTAGATCATCACCTGGACATCTGCTCTGAAAAGGCTAAACAACTCTTGAATCAAAAGGTATCTAACACAGAATAATCCTTGATAGCATGTGTATACATGCCTCTTATTCTAGACATGTAGCAAACTCAATCAGCATTTGCACTTTATGAGAAGCAGGGACCACCAATCCATTGAGACCTCAGGAGACACCACAGATACAGAAGATCAGATACTCAAATATGGTTTGACAAAGCACTTCAAAGCCATGGTGTAATTCCTTGTTGATTAAGGCTCAAGGCAACGCTATTTAAATATTGCATATATTTTTTAAAATATATGGTCTTGTAACAGAAAAGAGTATGAGCACCATCTCTTCACTACCTGTACAGTACATGCGCCTGCTGAAATGATGGGTCAAGAGTACTCATTAGCATCTCAAAGGAACAGAGAAAATTTTTTTGCTTGCTTTGTTTATTGCTAGGGCAAATATATGGAGGAAGATCAGTCCAGAAAACATGCACTTCTAGCTTTAACAGTGAGTTCAAATACATGTGGAGCACTCCCCTTGTATTCCCACTTCCTTTGAAGTAATCCTTAATAGCAGACGTCTCTGGTGAGCTCCGTGGTAAGCACAGACAAAAGCCCAGAACGAGAAATAATAAAATTCCAACCATAAAATCTTCAATGCTTTTCCTCTATAAGGGAGCAGCTAGTCCTGTGAATTAACACTTTTATTTATAGAAAAGGCCCTTAGTAATCAAACTATTAAACAAATCGTCTTCAATGGTGAGTATCATTAACACCAGTAATTAAGTGGGGAAAAAAGCGCCAACAAAACAACAAAAAACAAATAACCAACAAGATCTAACAGTATTTAATTAACTTCCTTATTGCAGATGTTCAGCTCTACATTTATTGATTCTCATATACAATGAGCTAAAGAATTACCAGCCATTCCACCTAACAAATGTAAAACACTCTGTATGTACTAGGAAAAGAACTGTATAAAGACAAGCAAAAACGGCAGAACCCTTTTCAGAGATCATCCAGATAGTATAGGTGTTCTCTTCTGGTTCTGTTTCATTATATATTCTTTAGGAGAAAATTTACAAACAAGTTTATTACCGTTTAGAGACATCCATTTCTTAATGAAAGTCTTCATACTCATCAGTGATGGTAATACTATATGGTTATATATTAATGGTTATATATTAAATATTTAATCATGATTATATATTAAATATTTAGTAAATGGCTGACAATTTATGTCAGTGCTAACACTATTTCTATGGATAGATTTCAGTAACACGTTTTATTGCAAGCAAATGGGAATTACATTAGTATTTCATGTTCCTTTCCATTTTCAGGTCTGTGCATCTTTCTATAACACCAGATGAGAGAGTACCGTAGGCAACTGGCTTATATCTTTACATCTGTATTTACTGAAACAACACTCTCCTAATGCCAGCTGCTTTGTGTTCCTTTGGGTTTTATTTGTAAAGTAAGAACCAGAATTGTAACAGAAACTCAACAACTTTGGTTCACAAAGTTCATTTATCAACATCATTAATCTGCAATGGAAACTTAAGCTGATAAAGCATTTTTGTCGAAATTGCCGAATTCACTCACTGGAACTGAGAGTTTTCTCTGGAGACCAACCTTCCTCAGAAGAAAATACGCTGCTAGCGGTTTGCAGAGAGTCTCTCTCCCTTAACCTAGTTTTTCATGAAGACATTTAAAAGCTGCCAACCTTATCCTGGGTGGTGAATCAGGAAAACTGCAATCACAAAGTACTTTGTAGAATTAGAAACCACTTCCTGCCCAGCTTCTCTGGTGCATTTTGAAAAGAGAAAATAAAAATACAAAAAACTTAAAAGAGCCATTATCACACAGATCCCATTTGCAACCGGGAGACAGAGTTAAGTAGGGGTGCAGATACATCCACATTTGTTACTCAAATCAGGACTGCATTATAGAAGCAGATCTCTCAATAATGCCTGTTTCCTGCATTTTCTTTTGCATTGCAAAACCATCTCATGAATTTGATTTCTTTCTGAGAAAATAAGCTGGAAGATGCTCTCCAGGAGGGCACCCAGTACGTTCCATGCTCTACTAGATATTCAGCCTAAGGGACCAGGCTAAACTACCCAAAAGCAAGCCATAAAAAAAAAAAAAAAGAGTGGACATCAGTTCCTCACAACCAACTGGTTTGCGGTACAGATCTACATGTGTTGTACCAAGCTAGCTGCTAACATGAATATACATTAGACAGAACTTAAATGGTAGGACTTTTCTCCTGAAAATAGCCTGTAATAGAAATACTGGGAACCGCACAGCCCCTAAATACCTTTAGAAGTATTTTAAACAAGGAAAGAACTCTGGGGGACTTAATCTAAAGAACAGTGCTGACTGTTATCTAAAGTCAAAAATCCCTACATGCTTATGTAGCAGCACTAACACGTTGATCAAACCCTCACTACCAAAGTCAGTTTAACTTCTATTAAATTTGAACCTGGAGGCGCGATACTTACGCGGAAAGCTAGAGGTGTATCCCTAAAATTTCTTCTGGGGAACAACCTACCCTCGTATATGCAGTGCTTTAAGTTGCTTTTCTGCTCTTACCCAGTTAAATCATAGTAAACAGAATTAAGAAAAAAAAAAACCTACTAGTACAGATAGTGTGTTTCTTCCCTCTTCTTGACACATTATTCTGATGGGAAAAACTCCTACTAGCATGGGGTGCATCTGTTAACAAAAAACATTGCAGCTGCTTCTTTTTAAAATAGTAAGGTTTCCCTATATCATATTTGTGATTCAATAAATAATATTCTAATCTTGCAATTTATCACATCTTATCTCTATCACACATGCATATTTGTATAGTTTTATAAATATATGTATTTGCATATATGTTTATTTGAGATGATCTCATATATCAGAGCTAGAAATCACCGTATCTTCCAGAGAATACAAAGCCTAAGAAAATCTAAGTGTATATTTACAAGGACCATCACAAACAGATATAGGCATGTTCTTCTGATGCTCCATGCTGGATGGACAGCAGCCAACCTGGTACAGAAGCTGTTAGCACAGCTCTGTAATCAGACCAGCAACCCCTGGGGCAGGCTGATAACCTCCAAGAGCCAGGGCTTAACACTTCAGGGTGTAACTTTTGTGCACTATCATAGGCAGAGGACTTCCAGGCTTGGGAGAGTCCATTCCTGTCCGCGTCTGGCTATGTTCATGTATTCTAAAGCAATTATTTACAAAAGTATTGAAAGCAACAAGTTTAAGTAAAATTTTGCTCTGTCTTTCACATGTTTTAAGTATACATATAGGAGAATCTCAGTGCACTGAACAGTTGAAATACAAGAGTACACCCAGAAAGCACTACAAACTTTGTCCAACTGCTAAAGATGTACCTTTTTATAATCAGAATCATAGAATAGTTTTGTTTGGAAGGGACCTTTAAAGGTCATCTAGTCCTACCTCCCTGAAATAAACAGGGACATCTTCAACTAGATCAGGTTGCTCGGAGCCCCCTCCAACCTGACCTTGAATGTTTCCAGGGATGGAGCATCTACCACCTCTCTGGGCAACCTGTTCCACTTACATAATCACATTTAATAAAAGTAATATCAAGCAGAGCTGACTAAAATACTTTCTGAGCTTCACAGCCACATTCCTGAAAAAAAGTGGCTAAAAAAAAAAAAATCAGATCTAAATTTTAAATAAATTAAATCCTCTTATGGTGGAGACTTGGTAACGAATCTCCCACTTACCCACAGAGCACACAAAATTAATAATGTACATTTTCCTCACTAATTTGCCAACGTATTTTTTTCTGCGCTGGAGAAACATCTCTAGGAAACAAAAAGATCACGTGACCTCCAGGCTGTTAATTTACCATTTCAAAAGAACAAAGGAAATAAAAAATTATAAGCTAATACACACTTTGTTCTGTTTTTTTTTTTCCCTCTCACTTCCATTAGGCACCAATGCCCAGCTGTTTGGGCACTTACTGAACCCCAGGCCAAATTCAGACAAACCTGATCTCATGTAAATTTTAAGCAGTATTTCCATTTACAGTCCAAGACAGTTGACACTACCTTATGCTGCTGTAAGGATGTCTGGATACGTGAGACGTGAGGAAGTGCTTCTGAATGCTGTGCTACCGTCTTGGGGAAAATTCTGTAATAGAATCAGTGCCTAAGCTTCCTTTTGCTTGATTGAACACACTTTGAACTTGGTAATCAAGGGAGACAAAACCATTTGTGCATGAAGTAACATCCTTGTAGAAAACTCATCGTGCTCCAACATTTTCTTACATTTTAGCTGGAACACTGTTCTCAAGAATTCTTCTTTTAAGGATCCTTAAAGAAATTCTGTATGCTATACCAAGGAATTTGCTGTCAATGTGGAAGTCTATGCAAACAACTGACACCAGGGATACGCATAAACTATACATGTCTTGCCTCCTGGACTCTAGTGTAAAAAAGGACTGTGGGATGCAGAACTTGGGACAAGGGATTTTGTTCAGAAGTTGCTTCCCATTACCTAGGTAAACTCTTAATCCTAAATAAATCCAGTTTCTGGTCTTGAGTCTCCAACATTATTTAGAAGCAGTTGGAACATCTGTGAAACATAGAATTGCCATCAGGCACTGAAGAATTCAAAGATCCTTTTAAAGATACATATACTAAAAGTCTGTACAGGTGGACCCATTTTGCCCCAGACACTGTAGTCCAAGTGAAGCTGTCCTGTTTCAAGCAGTATTGACAGTAACAGCTTCACATCCTAAAACTGAGGCAGTGCTGGTACATTAACTACCTGATTATTTTTATAAGGTCAAGCAGCCTCACTAAGTAACCATCAAATTAAGAAGTGCCTTTCATGATGTACAAAATGAGCTGTCATGATTTTTTCCCTACATTTGGCCATAATAATCTTCATTTCCGACTGAGAAAAGCACCCAATTATATTCAGATCTGTCCTTCATCAGCAGTGTGATAAAGAATTATTAAAAAAAACCCCAAACTGTCATATTTCTATGAAGAGTAAAGACTCTTCAAAGGCTAGCATAGGAATAATGGCCATGGTGTTCCATGCTCAAAGAAAAAAAAAAGCAATTATGCTTAATTAATTTGATGAGTAATGCTCACCTAAATTAACAGTGCCGCCTAAAGTTCAGATCACTCAATCTGTCCCAATTTGCGTGGCAATTACTTGTTCTGTGGACAGATAGCACCAGGTCTCAACCTTTATAAATCAGTGCAGTGGTACAATGGTTCCCTAGATTATTGCCTGCTGAATGGTGTCTTGGTATACTGCATAGGTGCAGGTAATGAGAACCGTTGGATACACATCATTTCATGAGCACTAAGGCAGAAAGAGAAGATGAGCCAGATTCACCGATGTCTGGCATCTTGTTGTAATGAGAATGAAGAAAGCAGCATTTCAGAACCCCTCTAAGGTACCTGAAGATCTTGATGGAAAATGGGTTGAGGTATGTTGGCGCTTTTGAGAAGACATCAGGTGCTTTAGATGTACGTCTCTGAGACATAAGCTGTGGCCTTAGAAAAAAAAGTCCCATCTCAAGTCATTTCTTACATTGGTGTTTTGCCACTTTCAGATTTATTTTTTTGAAGTAAATAAATAAAAATGTTGTCTCATCTGCTTCATTTTCAATACTGAAATTATTCAAATAAACTTTCTGGTACGTTTTCACAAGAAAATGAACCTTACTGGTGTCACAGATATTTCAAAATTGTTTTCAAGATTTTCTCACCTATAAAGAAAGGAAAAGCTGTTCAAAGCCTATAACTAATTAAAATAGATATTTCTACTATTTCTGAGCAAGAAAAGTAGATGCTAATGTTACAAAATAACTAACTTTAACTTATAAATGGCTATACTGAACCTTCTCCCTATGTTGGCAAAACCCAATGTGGTGTAAATGCCATATCCCATGGCAGGCATAGTTACTCTTCCCTGTGCTTTCACTCAGCACTGTGGTTTTAATAAACCATCAGTATTGCACGATATGTCATGGTCTGAAATAGTTGACAAATTACCTTTAGAAAACAGATAATATTTTATCAGCCCCTTTGCAATGTATAACAGTTTTGCTGGGGAGTCTACCTATTAAAATCAGCATCAGAGTCCAGCAATGGTCTTGTTTGGCAGGGCTATGATTGGCAGATTTTTGCATGTTCCAAACCAAGAACAGTTTGCAGAACTAAACAGAATTTTTTTGGAAGACAGACATTTTTGGATAAGCCTTTTCTTTTATTTTCATCTTCCTGCCAACATAGAATACCAGAAACTTCAATGGGTTGCCAACTCCTGTGAGATTTGTAGCCAATTTTCAATACAAAACTTTGGTTAGTTCATCTAAGCTGCAGATAGCAAGCCAAACATTTGGTTGCTTATCCAAACAATAATATATCGTATTCTTTTGAGAATTCCTTCAAATTATTTCACTAACAGAAAGCAGAAAAGGATAAAGATATTTAATCTCCTCCTGTCAATAGACAAGTTCGTCTGTATGCTTGGCTTTCATCCAAATACAGCATCTCTAAGTACTTCACAAACAACAATTAATAATGATATATTTGCTTTGTTTCTACACTGTTTTCATTAAAATTATGATGTCAAGGGTTAGCTGATGTGCTTGCATATGACATTAATGGTGAAATTAATACAGGGAACAGAACCCGTCCTGGTCTGAGAGTGAACCTTACACCTCACACTGGTTCTTTGAAGCAGAAGCTGAGAAAGGTCTGCAGTTTTTTCAGTAAAGATATTTATTGAGGCATTAATGAAAATAAATCTATTAGAATTATGGTTAGTTTCTCAAGGATGACATTGTTACATATGGGAAAAATCACAGGAATATAAAACAGTTCCTTTAATCATCAGATAGAGAAAGCAAGGCATTTAAAAAGATAAGGAAGGAAAACATGCCCATTAGCATCAACATGATGTCATTTGCATACTCTGAAATACTTGAATTTATGTATTTTCTTTTTTGGTTTTGTTTTGTTGGGGTTTTTTCCCCTTAAACAAAGGTCCCCGAAAGCAGTTTTCAGGATGCAGGCACTCTCCTTGCTTCTCCAATTATTAAAGGACATAGGCTTGAGTGGGTTGCTAGACCACTAATGATGTAATTCAATCATACTATGATCAAAAGATATCTTATTGTTCACACTTCTCTCAAAGTTTTTAATATTATCAAAATCCGTCAGCCAAATTCCAGTTTTGCTATTAAGCTCTCTTTATCTCCTATTGCATGCAGCCACATACTGTAACAAGTGCATTCCTATATGCTTATCTTAGATTAGCAGCTACACATGCCATGTCTTAAGAAGTCTTTGGATACCACCAGACAAAAGCTATGTCTTCACTGCAGTCCCAAATGTGACTGCAGCAACAAGGGAGAGAATTTAGTTTGATTTGTACCAGCACTAGACCATAGACTTCACTATGCACTGCCTGTATTCATAACCAGGGACCTGGTGGCCTGTAAATACTCCCCGAACGTAAAGAAAGCTCAAATACAGAAGCTTGGGGTCTCGCTGTGTGGTGCAACAGCTCACCACCACCAAAAAGTACAGTTCCTCCTGCCTCTTCCTACCTTTCTCTTCTCCACCACTTACTTTGTATCAGCTCATCAGGCAACCTTTGAGAACTGGGTTTTTTGCCATCTTTGTTAAAAAGGTAGAAAACTCCACAGGAAAAAAAAACCAACAAACAAACAAACAAAAAACCACAGAAACACAAAAAAAAAAAACCAAACAAACCACCAATCAACTGGGTATTTTGCTGCTCTTTTGCAGAGTTAAAGCAGATCAAAGAAGGATCTGGAAATCTTTAGGGAGGCAAACTAGTGGGACCAACAGAGCTGAGAATCAAGGAGAGGAACAGAAGGAGCATCATGTAATGGGAAAACTCTGAAAAACATTAGCTAAAATGGCTAAGTAAAATATTCTCCATCACATTTTTCATGGAGAAAGTGGAGATGAATGAGTTTTATGGTATTATTTCAAGTGGTGCATAACCAGGATGAAAATGTACAAGACAACTAAAATAAGATTAATGATTACTTAGAGGTTTCACTCCTCCCTTATAGCTCAAACAGCCACTACCTGTGTCTGGACAGAGTTTCACACGAGCGTTGGCTATTTATGATTTGTAAATGGAAAACTTATAAAACTCAGCAATTCCTAAGGTTTTGACCACAAATCCAGGGGAACTGAAGTATTCCAAACACTCCAGATACATTTAATCCAAGTATCAGGAGCAGGGACAAGGCCAGAATTAAAATGTGACTGTATAACTTGCATCCAAAAGCAACATTATATCTCCCAGAGGGAACCTCTGGATAATTCTGGGTATCCAGGGGATATCCCTGGATAACCCCCTGTATAATTTTTCTCATTAATATTTTCTATGTTTTCTCAACTAAGTCTAAGATCTATCTTAAGTAATTGATAGTGTCAGAAATAGTTTTATTCTGTTAAAAAAGCACATTTTCCAAGAATTTCCAAATAGACATAAATGCTATTTGCATTTATTAAGCAGAGAAAGCCTGAAAAACTCTTCCCACTGTTTTTTATTCTAGTATTTTAAAGATTTAGTTATATTTCAAACTCACAATACTGAAATTGTCATCTCCTTTTGAATTTGACTTTCAGGATACTGATACGTATTTCAGCATGACTCACTCACCCTCGTTCTACTATAAGGCTGATCCTTCCTACCACATGGATGATGTGCCATGGCTGCTGAGGATTTGTGTATTAGTTTTTCATCCCAGACTAAGAGAATCTACAAAGCTGTAGGCCAAAAAGGCCCATTTGGGCTGGAGAAGAACAAGAGTGAATTATAGATGTCTAAAGGAAACAGTCTTGAATGTTGCTAAACCTTTTGAATGTTTCAGTATTATTATATAATACCTGTGTTCTCTCAGGAAAGAGTTGACTCCAAAGAAGAGAAAATGCAGCATCAAAAGTCATAGAGAAATAACACATTTGCTGTCTGCTCCCAGATGTGCAGACAGCAGGGACGCCAAGCATAAGATTAGCTCTTCTACCACGCAAGAGAAGTCAGTCTGTGAAAGGCAAGGTAACCTCTCAAAGTGCTGAGCTGCACAACAGCATTAGCATTGCCTGAAGAAAGAGCTAAGGAGAACACAAAAAAAATTTTTTTTTTAAAGTTCAATTTTCTTTTTCCTTCAGTAGAGCTACTGCTGTCATCATCTGTGCAACATCTGTGGAGGTGTTCCTGGGCACAGGGCTGAAGCAAGTGCTTGTAGGATGAGTCAGGTGCGTCCCTACAGAAGGATTATTTCTCTGTCTTCTTTTTTGTCATCTCCTTGCTACAACCTGAACTATTCAGGCTGAGAAATGGGCCTTTGCCACTAACAAGACTTCTACTCACTTCAAAAGCCTTTTGGATGGATCTTTGTGGAATCCAGATCTATGGACCAACTCAGACATGAACGGCACTATGAGGAATCACTGACAAAAGGCCCTCCTCCATTAAGTTGTATCATGACTATGGAGTACATTTATAAAAAGAAAACACCGAACCTCACAATTTTTTTTTAACCACAATGGTGAAATAACATATTAGTGGTCACATGCTATAGACTGAGGTACTGTTAACCTTCTCAACTTAGCAAACTGAAATCATTATGACTGCTGTTCACATACAAGTGATTTGATCAAGAATATTAATGAAAAAATAATTTTGATTTGTCAAAAGGAAAGATACCTAAGAACTAGAGAATCAAAAATTGCTTGTTCTTCTTCACTGACTTTTGCCAATTTCATTGTCAGGCAGACTTCAACTATCAACTTCACACTTTGAGACAAATACATTTCCAATCATGAGTAGCAGTTTTTCTTTTCTTCCTTTTTTAGTAGTTTTAATGAAGTTTTATGTCTCAGTCACACATCACAAAGCTGGAAAATGATGGCACCAAGAATATTTCCACTAGCCCCACAGAAGTAATTTTTTTGTTAATTCTATGAAAGAAAAACTAAAAGTTGGTTTTTTTTCCTATTTGAGTGATCTTTTCATTTGTAGTTTTCCTGCTGCTACAGATTAACTTTCTCTGAACACAGAAAGACAAAATCAGGGTTCTATAATTGTTTCAGCTGAAGAAAAAAAAAACACCACCAAATTATAAAGATATCTTTGATTCAATATTGTTTATTTACAAAATGTAGGAAAAAAAATCTGCTTTCAAAGTGTGTAGTCTTCTTGTTGTCGTCCTCAGAGTCACCAGAAGGACGAGAGCATACTGGTTCTCATCGCTTTGATCTTGATCTGCCAAGACAGTAAACTCATCTCCTAGAATCCATCCAAATATTTCCATCCTCCTGTTGTAAGTGTCCAAAGACTGCAGAAGTTTGCTGCACTCTAAAGACACTCAGAAAACCTGCTGAAATGCCCTGGGTTCAAAATTGATCTGTGTAGAATGGACCTAGGGCCCTGCACATGGGGAAAGCACATCCAGTTGAACATTTGCTACTGATTCCTCACAGGATTAGCTTTGGACCTTTTATTGAAAAGGCCCACAGCTATCAACACTGATCACTGTGTTGCAGGAAATGACTCAAGCTACTCCCTTCGTGATCACAAAGTATAGGAGGGGAGATCCCATGCTCTTCCCCTTCTACAGGAGGGACTTCTTCCATATCTTTAACATATTTTCTGCACACATCTACATTCTGCCTGCACATTACCACACAGATACTCAAGTTCTTACCTTGAGCAAGATTAAAGTCTCCAAGACATATGTATTTTTAAGATTATGACACCCTTAAGACCACCTGTTTCATTTTATCTGGTATAATCATTTGGTATACTCTTTGGAGCGAACTATTAGTACTTACTAATTAGTAATTACACTATTAGTGTAATCCAGATAAGAAAGTTGAAAGATGAAAGGCAAGAAAAAAATACTTTAAATGGACAGAGAACAGTTCAATTTCTGAATACATGCACTCAAAGCATTATTTAATTGTGAAAATTGAATTCAAAATTACATTCAAAATTAAATATAATTTTCCTGTGAGTAGTCCTCATGTGCTCATGTTTAAAAGAAAATCAGTATGCACCTCAAGAATAAAAGAAGTGAAACTGACTACAGACAAATGTGAATGTCAAATATTGAGACTTTGGACTGCACTTCTTAATTAGGGTACCAGCTCCTGAACAGATGAGATGATACGAAAAGCTTAGCTTTTGTTTTCAAGAGATACACACTAGTTACTTGACTGCAGAGAAAAGACTAAAGATTTCAGCTATTAAAGGCTCAGAAACTAGAAAGCAAATAATAACTCTGAAACTAAGAGTAACAACAAACAAAACAAAAAATGAAAGAAACAAGATACCTTCACCCTTTGGCAACTATCTCAAGATTTTTTTAATATGTAGTATCAGTGATAACGAAGATGATCACGTGGGTTTCCTATTCCCTAAAAAAACCCCACAATTAAGACTATGATTATCTCTGTTTAGAAGACTATGCAAAATACAGAAAGTGTTATAGCACTAATAGAACACAGAATAACCTGGAAGGAAAATCGCTGGATTAAATTAAAGTCTCATTAGCTATGTTGCTTACCCTAAGAACTTATAAAATTACTTTTTAGGAGTGATAAAATAAGTGAGTAAAAAATGCAGTGAGGAGATAACATGGTGATCAGTGAAAACAATTAGTCCCTGCGATATCTGCCGTTCACTTCAACGCATGACAAGCAGCTGCATCTGCACAGAGCCCTAGGAAAACTCTCAGAGATTTACATGGGTCTCTTCTAGCTGCAGAAAAGTATAAACATTCACTGAGGAGGGGAAAAAAAAGCCTAAATCAAGATTAACCTGAAAGGATGTCACACTGAAAGATGACAGCGGACCACTCTGTGATTTACCATCTTCTGACATGACAGTTTCTTTCATGTGCAGTGTTGTGCCTTTAGAAACATTCCTATTATCAGATTATGTCATTTTTTATCATTCGACATTTAAGATTCAGACAGGTGTGCCACTTAAAGACTGCCTATAATAATGTTCATACGGTATTGATCAGCACAAGCAATGTCATTGACCTGGTCAATAGCTCTAAAAGGGCTATTGGTCCAAGTCCTCCCAGGGAAATCTAATAAACAGGAGCGCTAACTACTTTGGGATATTTTGTGGCATTATAACTCCGTTTATTCTCAACTATTTCCCTTCCAAATGAGTTCTACTTTCTTATTTATTGCATTATTCAAACCTATTGAACCAAGTTGTTTGGAATTAGGTAAATTATCCCATATTCAGACAGATTCCAGTTTCTTTCTGCCATGTCCACACTATATTTCACCTCCACAACTGGATTTACTTGAGTTTCAATATAGAAACCCTGATTCTTAGTCGCCTGTTAGGAACAATGTCACGACACATACTTCTCTATAACCAGATAAATTAACACTGGTTTTTTGCCTCTCCCCTCCCCAGCCACATTCAGTCCTGGTCAGAACAGACATCCTGAACCACAGACAGTTGGCAGACTTGGGGCGGGCTACACACCCCAACTACTTGTTTGAATTAGACTCATGATTAGGCCATAAATTAGAGCACTTCTCTTATTGCATATGGAAATTTTATCCACAACTCTTAATCACTTGCACTAAGGCCTTCTTACATTCAAAATTTTGCTTGGACCCCATAAAGACAACCTTCAAAACACAACAGATGATAATGGTGCCTCAAGATACAGATCACAAGTGATAGCGTCCTGTCTTCTACACCCAAGATTTGAGTAAACCGGGACACCGCAGAGAAAGAGTTCAAGCAGATTAATTGCAACAGATAAGAAGCAACTATGAGACTAAGCTGAATTGCTGAGACTCTACAAAACATTATACAAAAAAGGCTGACCTGGTAAAAATAGGCCTTATTCTCCTCCGATACAGCTGACTACACTGGAGTTGCCCTGATTTACAGAGTAGTTGCACAAGTTTAAAACTGACGCCAGTTAGATCAGAATCTGGCCAAATGCCTACAAATGTAGTAGCTTCAGATGCTGGCTTAAATTGAAACGACAGATGTACTATCACATGGCGATCAGGAAATTTGTTCTGCTTTCTTTCCCAAATTGCTACTGACCCCAGCCATATCCTTATGTCAATAAGGAGGTGTGAAAACAGGAATCTGGGGAAAGAGTAGACTATTAAACAGCTTAGAAATGTCTTTTAAAATTGGGTTTGTTCCAGCAAGACTTAAATATCTGGTAGCCTTGCTTCACTACTATTTTTACATTGCTAAAAGAAGTTACCCAAAATCCTGGGTTCTTCCCCCTGGCAGCTTCCTCTGTCTTTTATTTTAATCATATAAAAACTAAATAGAAATCTTTTCAGACACAAAAGAAAGCTGAATGCACTGTAAATAACTGACCCATTTCAGGCTTTCTCTTCCATTGTGGCTAATTCCATCTTCCAGGATAAATGGAGAAAAGATTGACTAATCAGAGAAGCTTTTTAAGTGACAAGGGGCTTTTATGACAGTTACTATGTACTGGTGCTTCTGCAATGGAAGGGATTCAGGACAGCACTCAACGTACCTCGCTTCTTTCCCAGATAATCAAACTCATTGACCCCAGTGGCAGAGGAACTACAGCAAAGCAAGGCACACTCTGTCAAAAAGTGGCCCTTTGCTGGTAAGAGTAAATGCACAAGTTAGTGAAAGGAAGGATTTATAAACCTTGAGGCTAGGACTATAGCAGAACCGTTTTGCCAGCGATATTGTTGTATAACTCCAACTATCTCAGTGCAAATGCAGCTAATACCAGAAACCTGCAGCCCGGCTCAGGCTGCTCTGTATGGTGGCTAATCCTGCCTTTTCAAGGCTTCTTGCCTGGGCAAGAAACCACAGCCACAAAAACAACGGTTTTGACAAAATGGTTTTATCTGCCTGAGGCTCTTTCATCTGAAGAAACCATGTTTGTCAGATTTTGTCCTTAAATATCCCTGACTAACATTCCCATAGCCAGAAATCTTTGTTTTCTATAGCAAAGATGGGTCTTGAATGGTCCATGGTCATTGTTGGGCTGCAAGCGAGCTAGAGGAATTGAAAATTTGTAAGCATTGTTTGTACTACATAGACAAGACATCTTAGAGTAGAGGCATGAACATGTCTCAGCTGAAATACATAAATCAAATAAGTGAGTGAGCTACACCTTTGCATGCTGCATGAAGAGCCATTGCCAATGGCTCCATATTGAGCTTCTGCTACTGCTTGAAGGGCAGTTCCAGATGACAACAAAGTCAAACTCTTGTGGGTAGTGGTAAGCAAGCTAAACATGGACAAGAGCCACAAGCTGAGCATTAGGACATGAGGAAAAAACAAAAAAAAAAAGGCACAAAAAACAACAAACCTACAAAAAACACCACAACCACAAAACCCAAGAGGGCTATGCAGCACTGAGGCAGGTGACACAGAGGAACTGTGAAATCTCCATCCTTGGTAGTTTTCAAAATCAGAACTAGCAGTGGCAATAACCCCTCTTTGAGGGAAAGGTTGAGCTTCAAGTGGTCCCTTCTAGCCACCTTTGCTGTGATTCTGCGAAAACAGAGTGCTGAGTAGCCCGGTTCAGAGATGGTTAAAAAGGTTTATTAGTCTGTTGTCAGAGCCAGGCAAAGCAAGGAGGAGCAAGACATACCCAAGTCAGACATGCAATGGCAGTGCTTCTGCCAGGCCAGGGAAAGGTAGACTCCAGGGAGGTACAGTGAGTCACAAGACTGTAATAAAAGAGTGGCAGGGAGACCTGAAATAGTGGGGCAAAGTAAAAGATCAGCGACAGGTAGAACGGGTTAGGCATAGTGAGATGAGGAGCATAATGAATTTTATCAGGTCCACGTGAAAAAGCAGTGAAACGCACAAACCTGTTTCTGAAGTGCATCCTATTGACCAGTATAAAAGCTGCTTTATAAAATGTGTTCCTGGATAGAAGATTTGTTTAGTACCATCTGTAGGAACTGTTGGCTAGAAAAGCTATATATGACATCTTGCTTTCCAGTGTTGTGGCTTAAGTAGACAAAAGATTTCCCAAGACAAATAGGCAAAAGATCATTTTATGAGTTTAATACCACCACTACGACAGGTATGAGTCACATTCAGACTTTTTATATCTTTAATATTCTAAGTTATAAGCTAGGAATATTAAAGAAAAAAGTAGAATATCCTTTACTTGTTTAAATTGTTCCTGCATAAGGTCTATTTCAGGTAATAAAATTAATAATGACACCTAAACCAATTATTTTCTTTAGAGAAATTTGGAGTTAGTTCTCTGTCCCTGTCTTGCTGCATATGATGGAGCTAGCATGCTTACCCCGTTGTTCAAATAGATATCAATAACCAATTGCCTTTTCAGTGTTAGGCCCAGATCCAGTTCTACATTTCATAGAATCGTAGAATATGTTGGGTTGGAAGGGACCTTTAAATGTCATCTAGTCCAACCCCCCTGCAGTAAGCAGGGACATCTTTAACTAGAATGACCCTTTCCATTGCAAGTTACCAAAAGTTACATCTCTAACTACATGTAGTTTGTGCTGCTGGAAGAATACTTTGGCTTGGGGTGCACCTCAACCTACTAAGTCTCCTGGAACTTTCCTTGAACCAACACACAGTCACCAAATTATTTTTGCTACACAAAGGTACGTGTGTGGTTTTGAAAAAGCTTCTTATTACAGTTCAATGGAGAAGGATAGACCATATTTTATCGCAGATCCATTTACACTGTGTCACCCAGAGTGATCTAACACAAGTGTGACGGGACCCTTGAGATTTAGACTAGCATCGAGCCATCGTCATATGACACAAAGCGGTCACATTAGCCAGCATAGCTGTGATTTAGATGAGCGAATGCTCTGTTGCGTTGTCTCTATTTCCTAACCATCTCTTCCAGACGCACTGGCAGCTGCCCTGCAGTGGACAGGGAGAGCAAAACACCCTCAGGGACAATTGTACTGGAAAATATGAGACCTCTCACATAGCTTCAGCGATTGTAAACAAGAGATAGGGGACGTCACTCCAATAAAATTAGACTGCTGTAAGAAGCGGTGGAGTTGGATCTAATCCAGGGTGTTTTACAAAAAAAACCAAGCTTGTACTATTGACTGTACTACAATGTTTTTGTCCCATACAACTGTTACTAGCCTGCTACATACTAATTATTATTATTTAAGAAAATGAAGAACAATAAGCAAAGCAGAAGTCCATCCTAAGAGAACGGGATGTTCTGTGCTAAACTTCCTGTATGCAGGGGAAAAAAAAAAAAAAAGATTATTTTCAGCTAATTGTTTATGTCCTACTTTTTGGCAGTTATGCCAATAAAAGCATTGAATAATGATCCTAAAAGGACCAAAACAAGAGAAATTACGTGTTCAGCAGTTCTTTGTTATTTGAAATCCAGTAGTGTGTGTTTTATTTGCTTTTCAGCTATACTTTGGTGTGGCCTTTCAAAAGGAAATAATCCTGTGAACAAAATATCTGGCCGAGAAACAAAAGGGCTGCCAAGTCTGATCCACAGGTGATGAGTACTTGGCCAGCAACCAAACTTAGGCTAAATTAAAGACAATTATACAAAATTGTCCATCTGCTTGTACAGTTAATGTAGACAGGGTGTAAAAAGGTGCTAATAATCTCTAAAATGAAAACCTTATACTACATGCTGAAGACCAAATGTCCAGCAGAAACTTTTGCTGTACAAAACAAGCCAAAGCAAGAAGTCCATACAAAGGAATTCCAGCACAACACTGATATGAAGAAGTCCCTAACATTTTTGTGTTTAGTAGCAACAAAA